>MU226727.1:171914-199655 GCA_018584345.1 Thuja plicata
TATATATATATATATATATGCACGCATATACATATATGGTTCAATCTAGAGTTTAATATTTTAGATTTCATTCTAGAGTTTAATGCATATATATCCTCCTCCTCCTCCTCCTCCTCCTCCTTGAAAATTTATTGTTTTCTTCTATTAGCCTTTGATCTATAAAATAATAATTTCCTTCAAGTTATATTTTACCAAATGGAGGAACCATAAATATTCCTCTCATTAATCTACTCTCTCTCTCTCTCTCTCTCTCTCTCTCTCTCTCTCTCTCTCTCTCTCTCTCTCTCTCTCATATACCTCATATGAGCTACTAGAAACCCTTAGTTTGAGGGCTTATTTGTTTACACTATTTGTCGTGCAAACATCATAAAACACCATTATTGGACATATACACACACTTTCCAATCTCCTATTAGTGATTTTGAGAAAAAAATATTTAATATATTCTATAGAAGAATTATTTAATGAAATAGTCTCCTAAACAACTCACAATCCCTAGATTCAAATATGAAGCTCTTTCTTGGAGATGCACATGGGTATATTGCAACTTAGAATAAGATCTTAAGTTGAAGAACTCACCAAAAGATATGAGAAAGATGTCAAGCTAAAACTCTTCTACATCTTACAAATTATTTACACCCCCTTGTGTACAAAATCTTGCCCCACATTAATAGAAATCATCAATTTGCTTCTATGTTTCACTTATACTCACAAATTTATTAAATAAAAAATTGCACAATCTTTACAATTTGCACTCTATATTTCCCCCTTATTTAACCCAATTATTTTAGTTTCCATTCCCATAATGTGCTATTTTTCACTTAGCCACCTTATGCCAACATTTACCTTAATCGAAGTGTTATTTTCTCTACATTAATGTTTCATTCTATGTTTTTTCTAACATTTCATTTCATCTTCTTTGTTCCAATTACCTTTATTATTCCTTTTATCCTAATTTGGAATCATCCATATTTTGACACAACCATTTTCAACTTTCACAACATTCTCTCTAATTCTCTGAACATCAATATTATCTTATAGTATTTACCACACCTTGTTTTTTCCTTAACGTTTCATTGTTCACAATATTCACTTGACCTTTCTTGAGACCAATTCAATTTCCCCCAATATCTTTTTTTTGTTTAACAAAAAACAATTGCATTAAAATAAGAGCTAAGATTAGTATAATAATAATTATATTAAAAGAAGAGAAAAAATCCATAATCTAAGTGAATTTCTCTAAAAAGCTATCTTTCAATATTCAAATTTTAAATAAAAATTGATTACTTAAATATTATTTATATTCATAGTTCAAATCAAGGTGAAAGAGGAGCAAGTGTAGGAGAAAATGACACGCACAAATTGTAATACAAAATGTTTTTATACAATTAAAACTAGAAACAATATGCAACACATGTTTAATATCATTCTTTGTGATCTACAATCAAGATGAAGGGGGAGCAACTCTAGAATAAAAAATATACACAAAGTATGATCCAAAATAATGATGTAAAATAGTCCTACATAATTAAAACCAAAAAGTATGCACAATAAATATGCTTAAATTGTCAATTTTCATGATAGAAACATTGTAGCAATATTATTATTTAGTATAGAAACAGAGCATTTGGCAAGTTTCTCCTTCTTTTTAGGGCTTCGTTTATCACCCACCTTGCTTCGTTTACCACTCACGTAACGCTTCATTTCTGCCTCCTACAATTTCAGCCAAACGAACACTTCTTATACACACAGCTTTTCACATTTCACATTTCATTACAAACAAAACTGAGTGAAAATGTACCGTGTGAAATCACTTTACAATCAAAATCTATGATCTTACTGATATTGTATAAGATTGGAAACCTCCATGTAAACTGAATTCACATGAAAAGTTTCAATAAACGAAGCAAACGGGTAGCTTGAAACACAGATCAATTCTATTAAAAATTATACAGTTGAATACTATTCCCATACTAGGTATAACTTGAAACAAAAGAAAAACTGGACATTTGAGTATTTTACCTTGATTGTCTCCAAGTTTTTTCATTTCTTGCCCTGCTCTGCACCAGTCTGATCTCAAACAGGCGGCGCCATATGATTGCCATTACATGATGAGTTTTGCAGGTAGTGATTTGAAATCCTGACATCCCTCCACCTTAAGGGGAAATGGGTACTCTCATGAAACTGCTGAAAACGAAATGCATTGCTTGTGGGGATGCCAGATTTTGCAGCAGAAGATATGCTGGCATGCGAATTTGTGTTGTCAAGAGCAGGCAGATCAAGATTGGGTGGATTTTTATACACAAGAAATGTTGAATTTTTCTGCACCGAGCTCTGCTTGCACAAGATATTAAACAGAGAGTAATCGTCCTTGGGCGAGAGGTAAGGGAACACTTCCATTGAAGAAGTTTCTGCACAAGGAAACACAATCTATAGAAAAAAAGGGTTATCTTTGGTTTATGCCTCGACTAATGGAAATGAAGAAGTGGGTTAGTTTATGCCTCGGCTAATGGACGCTCAAACGCACAGAGGGTACCCACGGGGTGCATTGCAGGACGCAGACGGATGTCAGTCAGGAAGCCTCACAAGAGGGCCCAGATTCTCCGCGTTCATGCATTCAAAAGGAGTACTTTCGTCCTTATTTCCACATGAAGCAAACTCATCCGTCGGCGTCGCTTAAGCAATGTCGCCATAGGTGCAGGTGCATCGTATCACCGCGATCTTAACCAATACACTCAAGCCGCAGAAATCGGCTACCAATTTAGTACCAATTTATAGAGATGCTCATTGATGAACTAAGAGTTAACTCAATTGCTTTCTACGTTGGATGAGGAGGAAAACTGCAACTTAACAACTTTATACGTGGCTGGTAAATATGGGCGAGTGGAATAAATCCACCATCTTATTAGGAAATGTGAAATAACTGCAGCTGACTATTATAAATGTTTTTGACGGTCAAAAACAAACTCTTAACAACTCAAGAACTGATTGCAAACATGGAGGAAGAAATAATCTAGAAGTTTTTCCTTATTATTTGCAAATGTGTACAGCAAACCTATTGACGGCAGTGACAATGCTAATTTCTTTTAACTAACTGTACACATGGCAGACAAATAGAATGGAAGAGATTACCACTCCTTCCTTTATTTAAAGCGTTTAACGGAAAATAATTTCCGATCAGCCTATTTTGGGTGTAAGACAACTTTCCGGCAATTTGACAATTCCGTCGAGTGGGCGATGCCCACAGGGGAAAGCCTATCGGCTTAATTACTTTATTATTAAGCCCATGACTAAGATTCGAACATTCGAAGTGCAATTTTTGTTTAGCTTTCTTCTATCACCCCGCTGAATCGAAAATTTTGGGAGAGTATATAAACACAAATGGAGGTGCTTTTTAATTCTCTCGGCTGAGCAAAGCCAAGTGAAGCTTGAGAATGGCAACATTTCATTTGTCGTTGCAGAAAAGCAGTAGCAGTGGATTCAATGTCTCCGATGCTGTCAGAAGGCCTCATCCTAGACTCGCGAGTAAAAGTCCTCAAACAAGAACAGACTTACGAGCCACCGAATATTTCACTCTTCGGAAGCAATCTGCAGGTTTCTAAGCATTCATTTAGGTTAACAACTTTAAATTCATGCCAAAATATGCAAAATTCGCCACATATTTTCATTGTTTTTCTTATTTGCCATTGTCAATTTGCAGAAAAGCTTGTGCAAGATCAGGCTAGCGCAAATACTGACCTCCAAAATTTGGTAATGTGTCATATTTAACTATTCTTTTGTTAGAATTTATTCATACTGTCAGCCTGGTGGAAATATTATGATTGTTGCTACTAAAAAAAAATTCAGGATTCTTAATTGTTTGTATTTATATATCTGTCTAGATTACTAGGATATATTTTTCAACCGACAATAAGGGCCGAGGCTGTCCTTGAATCTTTTACTTCTCAGCTTTTGCTTAAATTGATGCTTTTCTCACAAACTTCCTCAATATTTTGTCATTCCTTTCTCCGTTTCGCTGTTTTCCAGCTTACATTTGAATTATTTAGGTAAATTTTTCTCAAGTTTGAACGTGAGGACCGGCATCTCAAACACTTCTGTCTCTCGTGTACGGTATTCAACAAGCTGCACTTGGCAGTTCCGTTGGTTCCCAGGATTTACATTTACGTTTTAATTATGAGCAGCATTTGTTTAAAATATAACTAAACTGATTATTTAGTATTTACAACAACTTTGAGCAGCCTCATTTGCGAGGGTTTTAAAATTTTACTATTTCAGATTTTGTTCACGTAAAGATGATTCACTGAGCTTCAGATAGATTTTCCTCAAATTATTTTCTTTTTGTTGTCTTCCAAAAAATTTCTTCACTATCATATTTTGTCTTTTTTGTAAGCCAGTGTTATTCTTAATGGTCATTTGTTGAAGTTATTCTTTTTCCTTGCTCTCTCCTCTCTAAATTTTGTTTCTTGTCTTAAATATTTGTTAGAAAATTTCTGGAATCGAAGTTTTACGGTCATGCGTAATGTTCTGTTTAACTAAGAGTAAGAAAAGCCACGCTTTCCATTTTGAGCATGATGAATGATAGGAATTTCCTGTGTTGCAGAATTGCAAGCTGAAGAAGTCTTCAGAGCAAATACTTCGACTTGAACTAAAGTTGCAGCACATCAGTAATGAAAATGATGAGTTTAAAGTGAAGCAGAAAGAAGATGCAAAACTTTGGAGAGGGTTGGACTCAAAGCTGTCTTCCATGAAGATGATATATGATCAATTTACAGAGACTTTACAGCATTTGACCATGAAAGTAGAAGAAGGTACTATGTTTGTGACTATCCAGAACTTGATGACATCAATTTAATAGTTTCTAATTAAAAAGTTGTGTAATATTTCAAACTTTTTTTCTGAGTATTGGGCGTTCTTGGTACAAATTCCTTTCAAAACATGAAGCTGAAGGTAGCAAGCAAATTTTGGAGGACAAGTTGACTGAAAGATTGAAATCATTTGAGGAATTGAGTGTTCATTTGAATGCCTTGTCCTCATGGTTGAACACTGCAGAAGAAATTAATAGAAAACGTAAGTCCAAATAAACACAAATAAATGCCTTGTATAAGTACTTGTGTGAATGGCTAGTTTTAGAGTTTTAATTGTCTTCTATGACTTGAATTATGTTTCCGGTTCTTTAGGAGAACTTGAGTTGCAAGAACTATTAATTGAGAAGGAAGAAATAAGTGAATCATATGATGCTGAAGTTATCAAAACAAACATGCTTGTTGCGGAAAAAAGGTAGATCAATTTTTTGGTCCATAAAGGAGAATTATTTGGCAATATAAGTCAGGTACTAGTTGTAAGATGGGTCAACTTTTTATTCCCAAGTTCTAATCGCTGGGACATTGCCTGGTCATAGAACATATTGAAAAACAACTGCAAATTACCATTGAGGAAGACAACAGAGTAGTAGAAAATGTCAAAGCTCATCTCAAGTCCCTCAAAGAAAGTGCATATGCAAGCCTGCATGTTACGCAGTCCAAATTAGTAACAGCGAAAGCTCAACTCAAGACTCAAATACAAGAATATGGAGAGAAATTATTAAAATCGGAATCCCAGAGAGAGGCGCTCAAAGATGATATTTTAAGACTCTCAGACAAGGTTATTGAACTGGAAAAGATATCAGTTGTGGCATCAAACAATGTGGATAGGTTACTGCAAGAAATAGATAAAAGCACTGAGTTGGCTCAAAAGGAAAAAAAATTAGCGAGAGAGAAGGCTCAGATTGAATTTGATCATCTTAATGGCCAGTTTCAAGATGAGATTTCTGCAAAAGAAAGTTTGCAAGCACAACTTCTAGGTAAATCTCCAAGTGTAACTTCACATTTACTTGTTATAAGAACCATTTTTAATGCTTTACTTCATACTTTATCTTCATTCTTCCAATGTGGGTTTTCAGAGTCAAATAAGCAGGTTGTAGATCTTCAGAAAACCCTAGATCTTAGAACAGAAGAGTATGCCAAGAAAGAAGAAGAAGTCATAACTAGAATCAATGGGCTGAATAGATCAAGCCATTTTGAGTTTACAAATCAATGAAAAGGTCAACCATTCGATGAGAATCAACTACAATTACGTAACAAGCCATTCTGAGCTTACAATTCATCGAATCGGTCAACCGTTCAATAAGAATAAACTAGAATCATGTAACAAGCCAGTCTGAGCTTACAAATCACCAAATCGGTCAACCGTTCCATGAGAACAAGTCATTCTGAGCTTACAAATCACCGAACCGGTCAACCGTTTGATGACAATTAGTTACAATCGTGTAACAAGCCATTCTGAGCTTACATGTCACTGGATCGGTCAACCGTTCAATGAGAATAAATTACAATCACGTATCAAGTCATTCTGAGCTTAAAAATCACCGAATCGATCAACCGTTCGATAAGAATCAACTACAATCACATAACAAGCCATTCTGAGCTTACAAATCACAGAATCTATCAACTGTTCGATGAGAATCAACTCCAATCACATAAAAAGTTATTTTGAGCTTACAAATCAATGAATCAGTCAACTGTTTGATGACAGTCAGTTACAATCACGTAACAATCCATTCTGAGCTTACAAATGATAGGATCGGTCAACCGTTCAATGAGAATCAATTACAATCACGTAACAAACAATTTTTAGCTGACAAATAACTGAACCGGTCGATCGTTCGATGAGAATCAGCTACAATTACGTAACAGAGCATTATGAGCTTACAAATCACTGAATCGGTCAACCGTTCGATTAGAATCAATAAGAATCACATAACAAGTCATTCTGAGCTTACAAATAACAAAATCAGTCAAACATTCGATGAGAATAAGCTACAATCATGCAACAAGCCATTCTGAGCTTATAAATAACCAAAACAGTCAAAATTTGATGAGAATAAACTACAATCATGTAACAAGCCATTCTGAGCTTACAAATCACCGAATCGGTCAATCGTTCAATGAGAATCAATTACAATCACGTAACAAGCCATTCTGAACGTACAAATCACCGAATCGATCAACCATTCAATGAGAATCAACTACAATCATGTAACAAGCCATTTCGAGCTTACAAATCACTGATTCGGTTAACCGTTTGATTAGAATCAATAACAATCACATAACAAGCCATTCAAAGAGAATCAATTACAATCTCCGAAGTGGTCAACCGTTTGATGACAATCAGTTACAATCACGTAATAAGCCATTCTGAGCTTACAAATCACTGGATCAGTCAACTGTTCAATGAGAATCAATTACAATCACGTAACAAGTGATTTTCAGCTTACAAATCACTGAATCGGTCAACCATTCGATGAGAATCAACTACAATTACGTAACAAGCCATTCTGAGCTTACAAATCACTGAATCGGTCAACCGTTTGATGAGAATAAACTACAATCACATAACAAGTCATTCCAAGCTTACAAATCACCTAATCGGTCAACCATTTGATGACAATCAATTACAATCATGTAACAAGCCATTCTGAGTGTATAGATCACCGAATCGGTCAACCATTCTATAAGAATCAATAACAATCACCTAAAAAGCCATACTGAGCTTACAAATCACTAAATCATTCAACCGTTCGATGAGTATCAGCTACAATCACGTAAGAAATCATTCTAAACTTACAAATCATTGAATCTATCAACCATTCAATGAGAATCAACTACAATCATGTAACAAACCATTCGAAGCTTACAAATCACCGAATCAGTCATCCGTTCGATTAGAATCAATAACAATCACATAACAAGCCATTCTGAGCTTACAAATCACTACATCGGTCAACCATTCGATGACAATCAATTACAATCATGTAACAAGCCATTCTGAGCTTACAAATCACTGAAGTGGTTAACGTTCGAATAGAATCAATTACAATCACATAACAAGCCATTTTGAGGTTACAAATCATCAAATCGTTCAACCGTTGGATGAGAATTAGCTACAATCAGCTACAATCATGTAACAAGCTATTCTAAGCTTACAAATGACCGAATTGGTCAAACGTTCGATGGGAATAAGCTACAATCATGTAACAAGCCATTCTGAGCTTAGAAATCGTTCAACCGTTCAATGAGACTCAGCTACAATCATGTAACAAGTCATTTTGAGTTTACAAATCACTGAATTGGTCAACCGTTCAATTAGAATCAATTACAATCACATCAAAAGCCATTCTGGGCATATAAATCACCGAATCGGTCAACTGTTTGATGAGAATCAATTACAATCATGTAACAAGCCATTCTGAGCTTAGAAATCACCGAATCGGTCAACCGTTCGATAAGAATCAGCTAGAATCATGTAATAATCCATTCTGAGCTTACAAATCACCAAATCTATCAACCGTTCGATGAGAATAAGCTAGAATCATGTAAAAAGCCATTCTGAGCTTACAAATCACTGAATCGGTCAACTATTTGATTAGAATCAATAATAATCACATAACAAGCCATTCTGAGCTCACAAATGACTGAATCGGTCAAACATTCGATGAGAATAAGCTACAATCATGCAACAAGCCATTCTGAACTTACAAATAACCAAAATGGTCAACTGTTCGATGAGAATAAACTACAATCATATAACAAGCCATTTTGAGCTTATAAATCACCGAATCGGTCAACCGTTCAATGAGAATCAATTATAATTACGTAACAAGCCATTCTTAACTTACAAATCACCGAATCGGTCAACCGTTGAAGGAGAATCAGCTACAATCATGTAACAAGCCATTCTGAGCTTACAAACCACTGAATCGGTCAACCGTTTGATTAGAATCAATAACAATCACATAACAAGCCATTCTAAGCTTACAAACTGCTGACTGATTCAACCGTTGGATGAGAATTAGATACAATCATGTAACAAGTCATTTTGAGCTTACAAATCACCGAATCTGTCAACCGTTCGATGAGAATCGGCTACAATCACTTAAAAAGCCATTCTAAGCTTACAAATCACCAAATCGGTCAACCGTTTGATTACAATTAATAAGAATCATATAACAAGCCATTTTGAGCTTACAAATGACTGAATTGGTCAAACATTCGACAAGAATAAGCTACAATCATGTAACAAGCCATTCTGATCTTACAAATCACCAAAGCAGTCAACCATTCGATGAGAATCAATTACAATCACATATCAAGCTATTCTGTGCTTACAAATCACCGAATAGGTCAACTACTCGATGAGAATTAACTACAATCATGTAAGAAGCTATTTTGACCTTACAAATCACTGAATCGATCAACCGTTTGATGAAAATTAGTTACAATCACGTAACAAGCCATTCTGAACTTACAAATCATTGGATCGGTCAACCGTTCAATGAGAATCAATTACAATCACGTAACAAGTGATTTTGAGCTTACAAATTATCGCATCAGTCAACCGTTCGACGAGAATCAGTTACAATCACATAACAAGCCATTCTGAGCTTATAAATTACTAAATCGTTCAACCGTTGGATGAGAATCAGCTACAATCACGTAACAAGCCATTCTGAATTTAGAAATCACCGAAACGGTCAACCATTCAATTATAATCAATTACAATAGAATAAAAAGCCATTATGAGTTGACAAATCACTGGATCGGTCAACTGTTCAATTAGAATCAATTACAATTACGTAACAAGTGATTTTGAGCTTACAAAGCACCGAATTGGTCAACCTTTCAATAAGAATCAGCTACAATCATGTAACAAGCCATTCTGAGCTTACAAATCACCAAATCGGTCAACCGTTTGATGACAATCAGTTACAATAATGTAACAAGCCATTCAATTACAATCACGTAAGAAGCAATTTTGAGCTTACAAATCACCGAATTGGTCAACGGTTCGATGAGAATCAGCTATAATTATGTAACAAGCCATTCTGAGCTTACAAATCACCGAATCGGTCAACCGTTCAGTGAGAATCAGCTACAATCATGTAATAAGCCATTCTGAGCTTACAAATCACCAGGACGGTCAACCGTTCGATTAGAATCAATAATAATCACATAACAAGCCACTCTGAGCTTATAAATCACCAAATCGGTCAACCGTTCGATGACAATCACGTAACAATCCATTCTAAGCTTACAAATCACCGAAGCGGTCAATGTTCGAATAGAATCAATAACAATCATATAACAAGCCATTTTGAGCTTACAAATCATCGAATCGTTCAACTGTTGGATGAGAATCAGCTACAATCATGTAACAAGCCATTCTGAACTTACAAATCGCCGAAGCAGTCAACCGTTCAATTATAATCAATTACAATCACATAACAAACCAATCTGAGCTTATAAATCACTGGATCGGTCAACTGTTTGATGAGAATCAATTACAATCACGTAAAAAGTAATTTTGAGATCAAAAATCATTGAATCGGTCAACTGATCGATGAGAATTAGCTACAATTACGTAACAATTCATTCTGAGCTTACAAATCGCCGAATTGGTCAAGCGTTCTACGAAAATAAACTACAATCATGTAACAAGCCATTCTAAACTTACAAATCACCGAAGCGGTGAACTGCTCAATTATAATCAATTACAATCATAGAACAAGCCATTCTAAGCTTACAAATAACTGAATTGGTTAACCATTTGATGAGAATCAATAACAATCACATAACAAACCATTCTAAGTTTACAAGTCACCGAATAGGTCAACCATTCGATGAGAAATAGCTATAATCATGTAACAGGCCATTCTGAGCTTACAAATCACCAAACCAGTCAACTCTTTGATGATAATCAGTTACAATCATGTAACAAGCCATTTTGAGCTTACAAATCACTGGATCGGTCAACCGTTCAATGAGAAGCAATTATAATTAATAAGCAATTTTGCACTTACAAACCACCGAATTTGTCAACCATTTGATGAGAATCAACTACAATTACGTAACAAGCCATTCTGAGCTTACAAATCACCGAATCGGTCAACCGTTCTATGAGAATAAATTATAATAATGTAACAAGCCATTCTGAACTTACAAATCACTGAATCAGTCAACCATTCGATGATAATCAATTACAATCATGTAACAAGCCATTCTGAGCTTACAAATGATCGAATCAGTCAACCGTTCGATTAGAATCAATAACAATCACATAACTTGTCATTCTGAGCTTACAAATCACTTAATCGTTCAACTGTTTGATAAGAATCAACTACAATCACGTAACAAGCCATTATGATCTTACAAATCACTGAATCGATCAACCGTTCAATGAGAATCAGCTACAATCATGTAAAAGGCCATTCTAAGCTTACAAATCACTGAAACAGTCAACCGTTCGATTATAATCAATAACAATAACATAACAAGCCATTCTAAGCTTACAAATCGCCGAATCGTTCAACCCTTGGATGAGAATCAGTTACAATCACGTAACAAGCCATTCTGAACTTACAAATCAACGAAGCGGTCAACCGTTCAATTATAATCTATTACAATCACATAACAAGCCACTCTGGGCATACAAATCACCGAATCGGTCAACTGTTCGATGAGAATCAATTACAATCACATAACAAGCCATATCGAGTGGCTGATCGGTTTAGTGGTTATTAAGCTCAGAATGGCTTGTTACGTGATTGTAGCTGATTCTCATCCAACATTTGAACGATTCAGTGATTTGTAAGCTCAGAATGGCTTGTTATGTGATTGTTATTGATTCTAATCAAACGGTTGACCGATTCGGTGATTTGAGAGCTCAAAATGGCTTTTATCATTATTGTAGCTGATTCTCATTGAACGGTTCACTGATTCAGTGATTTATAAGTTTAGAATAGCTTGTTACATGATTGTAGTTGATTCTCATTGAACGGTTGAACGATTCGGTGATTTGTAAGCTCAGAATGGCTTGTTACATGATTGTAGTTTATTCTCATCGAACGGTTGACCGATTTGGTGATTTGTAAGCTCTGAATGGCTTGTTACATAATTGTAGCTGATTCTCATCGAATGGTTGACCGATTCAGTGATTTGTAATTTTAAAATCATTTGTTACATGATTGTAATTGATCCTCATTGAACGGTTGACCGATCCAGTGATTTGTAAGCTCAGAATGGCTTGTTACATGATTGTAATTTATTGTCATCAAATGGTTGAGCGATTCGGTGATTTGTAAGCTCAAAATGGCTTGTTACATGATTGTAGCTGATTCTCATCGAATGGTTGACCTATTCGATGATTTGTAAGCTCAGAATGGCTTGTTATGTGATTGTAATTGATTCTCATCAAACAGTTGACCGCTTCGATGATTTGTAAGTTCATAATGGCTTGTTAGGTGATTGTAGCTTATTCTCATCAAACATTTGACTGATTCGGTCATTTGTAAGCTCAGAATGGCTTGTTATGTGATTGTTATTGATTCTAATCAAATGGTTGACAGATTTGGTGATTTGTAAGCTCAGAATGACTATTTACGTGATTGTAGCTGATTCTCATCGAACAATTGACAGATTCGGTGATTTCTAACTTCAGAATGGCTTGTTACATGATTGTAGCTGATTTTTATCGAACGATTGACCGATTCGGTGATTTCTAAGCTCAGAATGGCTTGTTACATGATTGTAATTGATTCTCATCGAACGGTTGACCGATTTGGTGATTTGTAAGCTCAAAATGACTTGTTATATGATTGTAATTGATTATAATTGAACGGTTGATAGCTTCGATGATTTGTAAGTTCAAAATAGCTTGTTACGTGATTGTAGCTGTTTCTCATCCAATGGTTGAATGATTTGGCTATTTGTAAGCTCAGAATGGCTTGTTATGTGATTGTTATTGATTCTCATCGAACGGTTGACTGATTCGGTGATTTGTAAGCTCAGAATGACTTGTTACATGATTGTAGCTGATTCTTATTGAACGGTTAATCAATTCAGAGATTTGTAAGTTCAGAATGACTTGTTACGTGATTCTCATTGATTGTAATTAATTGTAATTGATTATCATCAAACGGTTGATCGATTCAGTGATTTGTAAGCTCAAAATGACTTGTTACGTGATTGTAGTTTATTCTCATCAAACAGTTGACCGATTCAGTGATTTGTAGGCTCATGATGGCTTGTTACATAATTGGAGCTGATTCTCATCAAACGGTTGATCGATTCAGTGATTTATAAGCTCAAAATCACTTGTTACATAATTATAATTGATTCTCATTGAATGGTTGACCAATCCAGTGATTTGTAAGCTCATAATGGCTTGTTACATGATTGTCACTGATTGTCATAAAATGGTTGACTGATTCAGTGATTTGTAAGCTCAGAATGGCTCGTTACGTGATTGTAGCTGACTCTCATCGAATGGTTGACCTATTCGGTGATTTGTAAGTTTAGAATGACTTGTTATGTAATTGTAATTGAATCTCATCGAACGGTTGACTTTTTTGGTGATTTGTAAGCTCAGAATGTCTTGTTACATGATTATAGCTTATTCTCATTGAACGTTTGATCGATTCGGTCATTTGTAAGCTCAGAATGGGTTGTTATTGATTCTAATCGAACAGTTGACCGATTCGGTGATTTGTAAGCTCAAAATGGCTTTTTAAGTGATTGTAGCTGATTCTCATCAAACGGTTGATAGATTCGGTGATTTGTAAGATCAGAATGGCTTGTTACCCGATTGTAGCATATTCTTATCGAACAGTTGACCGATTCGGTGATTTCTAAGTGCAGAATGGCTTGTTACATAATTGTAATTGATTCTCATCAAACGGTTGACCGATTCTATGATTTTTAAGCTTAAAATAACTTGTTACATGATTGCAGTTGATTCTCATTGAACGGTTGACCAATTTGGTGATTTGTAAGTTTAGAATGGCTTGTTACATGATTGTAGCTGATTTTTATCAAATGGCTGATTGATTCGGTGATTTCTAAGCTCATAATGGCTTGTTACATTATTGTAATTCATTCTTATAGAACGGTTGACTGATTCGGTGATTTGTAAGCTTATAATGGCTTGTTATGTGATTGTAATTAATTATAATTGAATGGTTGACCGCTTCTATGATTTGTAAGTTCAGAATGGCTTGTTACGTGATTTTAGTTGATTCTCATCCAACGGTTGAACGATTCGGTGATTTGTAAGCTCAGAATAGCTTGTTATGTGATTGTTATTGATTCTAATCGAAGGGTTGACCGATTCGGTAATTTGTAAGCTCAGAATGGCTAGTTACATGATTGTAGCTGATTCTGATTAAACGGTTGACCGATTCAGTGATTTGTAAGTTCAAAATGGCTTGTTACATGATTGTTGTTGATTCTCATCGAACGGTTGAACGATTTGGTGATTTTTAAGCTCAGAATGGCTTGTCATTGAACGGTTGACCGATTCAGTGATTTGTAAGCTCAAAATGACTTGCTATGTGATTGTAGCTGATTCTCATTGAACGGTTGACCGATTTGATAATTTGTAAGTTCAGATTGGCTTGTTACGTGATTGTAGCTTATTCTCATCGAATGGTTGAACGATTCGGTGATTTGTAAGCTCAGAATGGCTTATCATATGATTGTTATTGATTCTAATCAAACGGTTGACCGATTCGGTGATTTGTAAGCTCAAAATGGCTTGTTACATGATTGTAATTGATTGTCATCAAACGGTTGACCGATTCGGTGATTTGTAAGCTTAGAATGGCTTCTTACGTGATTGTAGTTTATTCTCTTTGAACGGTTGACTGATTCGGGGATCAAGCTCAGAATGGCTTGTTACGTAATTGTAGTTGATTCTCATCGAACGATCGACCAATTTGATTATTTGTAAGCACAAAATCGCTTGTTACGTGATTGTAATTGATTCTCATTGAACAGTTGACCGATCTAGTGATTTGTAAGCTTAAAATGGACTGTTACGTGATTGTAACTGATTGTTATCAAATGGTTGACTGAGTCAATGATTTGTAAGCTTAGAATGGCTTTTTACGTGATTGTAAATGATTGTCATCGAATGGTTGACTGATTCACTGATTTGTAAGCTCAAAATGGCTTGTTACGTGATTATAAATGATTGTCATCGAATGGTTGACCGATTCGGTGATTCGCAAGCTCAGAATGACTTTTTACGTGATTGTAGTTGAGTCTCATCAAACAGTTATGGCTTGTTATGTATTTTTTTTTATTTGAATCTAAGGGTTGACCGATTCGGTGATTTTTAAGCTCAGAATAGCTTGTTACGTGATAATGTAACTGATTGTCATCAAACAGTTGACCGGTTAGGTGATTTGTAACCTCACAATAGCTTGTTACACGATTGTAGCTGATTCTCATCAAACGGTTGACCGATTCAATGATTTGTAAGCTCAGAATGGCTTGTTACGTGATTGTAGCTGATTCTCATCCAATGGTTGACCGCTTCAGTGATTTGTAAGTTCAGAATGGCTTCTTACATGATTGTTATTGATTTTAATTGAATGGTTGACTGATTCGGTGATTTGTAAGCCCAGAATGGCATGTTACATGATTGTAATTCATTACCATCGAACGGTTTATCACTTTGGTGATTTGTAAGCTCAAAGTGGCTAGTTACGTGATTGTAACTGATTGTTATCAAACAGTTACTTGATTGTAGTTGATTCTCATCGAATGGTTGACCTATTCGGTGATTTGTAAGCTCAGAATGGCTTGTTATGTGATTGTTATTGATTCTCATCGAATGGTTGACCGATTCGGTGATTTGTAAGATTAGAATGGCTTGTTACACGATTGTAATTGATTATCATCGAACGGTTGACTGCTTTGGTGATTTGTAAGTTCATTGAATGGTTGACCGATCTAGTGATTTGTATGTTGAGAATGGCTTGTTACGTGATTGTAACTTATTGTCATCAAACGGTTGACCGATTTGATGATTTGTAATCTCAGAATGGCTTGTTACATGATTGTAGTTGATTCTCATCAAACGGTTGACCTATTCAGTGATTTGTAAGCTCAGAATGGCTTGTTATGTGATTGTAATTGATTCTCATCAAACAGTTGACTGATTTGGTGATTTGTAAACTCAGAATGGCTTGTTACATGATTGTAGTTTAGTCTCATCGAACGGTTGACCGATTCGGTGATTTGTAAGCTCAGAATGGCTTGTTATGTGATTGTAATTGATTCTCATCGAATGGTTGACCGCTTCGGTGATTTGTAAGCTCAGAATGGCTTGTTACATGATTTTACCTTATTCTCATTGAACATTTGACCGATTCAATCATTTGTAAGCTTAGAATGGCTTGTTATTGATTTGTAAGCTCATATTGGCTTTTTACGTGATTGTAGGTGATTCTTATTGAATGGTTGATAGATTCGGTGATTTGTAAGCTCAGAATAGCTTGTTACATGATTGTAGCTGATTCTTATCAAATGGTTGATCGATTCGGTGATTTCTAAGCTTAGAATGACTTGTTACTTGATTGTAATTGATTCTCATTGAACAGTTCACCGATTCGGTGATTTTTAACCTCAGAATGGCTTGTTATGTGATTAAAATTGATTATAATTAAACAGTTGACCACTTCGGTTATTTGTAAGTTCAGAATGACTTGTTACGTGATTGTAACTGATTTTCATCCAACAGTTGAACAATTCATCGATTTGTAAGCTAAAAATGGCTTTTTATGTGATTGTTATTGATTCTAATCGAATGATTGACCGATTCGGTGATTTGTAAGCTCAGAATGGCTTGTTACATCAGTAAAATTGATTGTCATCAAACGGTTGATCGATTCAGTGATTTGTAAGCTCAAAATGGCTTGTTAAGAAATTATAGTTTATTCTCATCAAATGGTTGACCGATTCATTGATTTGTAAGCTCAGAATGCCTTGTTAGGTGATTGTAAATGATCCTCAACAAACGGTTGACCGCTTCGGTGATTTGTAAGCTCAGAATGGCTTGTTACATGATTATAGCTTATTCTCATCGAACGTTTGATAGATTCGGTGATTTGTAAGCTCAGAATAGCTTGTTATGTGATTGTAATTTATTCTCATCGAACGGTTGACCACTTTGGTATTTTGTAAGCTTAGAATGGCTTGTTACATGATTGTAGCTTATTATCATCGAACGTTTGACCGATTCAGTCATTTGTAAGCTCAGAATGGCTTGATACGTGATTATAATTGATTCTCATTGAAAGCTTGACCGATTCAGTGGTTTGTAAGCTTAGAATGGCTTGTTATGTTATTGTAATTGATTATAATTGAATGGTTGACCGCTTCGGTGATTTATAAGTTCAGAATGGCTTGTTACGTGATTGTAGCTGATTCTCATCCAATGGTTGACCGCTTCAGTGATTTGTAAGTTCAGAATGGCTTCTTACATGATTGTTATTGATTCTAATTGAATGGTTGACTGATTCGGTGATTTGTAAGCCCAGAATGGCATGTTACATGATTGTAATTCATTACCATCGAACGGTTTATCGCTTTGTTGATTTGTAAGCTCAAAGTGGCTAGTTACGTGATTGTAACTGATTGTTATCAAACAGTTACTTGATTGTAGTTGATTCTCATCGAATGGTTGACCTATTCGGTGATTTGTAAGCTCAGAATGGCTTGTTATGTGATTGTTATTGATTCTCATCGAATGGTTGACCGATTCGGTGATTTGTAAGATTAAAATGGCTTGTTACACGATTGTAATTGATTATCATCGAACGGTTGACTGTTTTGGTGATTTGTAAGTTCAAAATGGCTTGTTATGTGATTGTTATTCATTCTAATCGAATGGTTGACTGATTCAGTTATTTGTAAGCTCAGAATGGCTTGTTACCTGATTGTAGCTGATTCTCAGTGAATGGTTGATTGACTCATTGATTTGTAAGTTTAGATTGGCTTGTTATGTGACTGTTATTGATTCTAATCAAACGGTTGACCGATTCGGTGATTTGTAAGCTTTGAATGACTTTTTACGTGTGTGTAATTGATTATCATCGAACGATTAACCAATTCGGTGATTTGTAAGCTTAGAATGGCTTGTTATGTGATTGTAATTGATTGTCATCAAATAGTTGATCGATTCGGTGATTTGTAAGTTCAAAATGGCTTGTTACATGATTGTAGCTGATTCTCATCGAATGGTTGACCAATTCGATGATTTGTAAGCTTAGAATGGCTTGTTACGTGATTGTAGCTAATTCTAATCAAACGGTTGACCGATTTGATAATTTGTAAGCTCAGAATAGCTTGTTACATGATTGTAATTGATTATCATCGAACGATTGACTGATTCGGTGATTTGTAAGTTTAGAATAGCTTGTTACGTAATTGTAGTTCATTTTCATCGAACGGTCGACCAATACGGTGATTTATAAAGTCAGAATGACTTGTTACATAATTGTAGCTGATTCTCATCGAACGGTTGACCGATTCGGTAATTTATAAGTTCAAAATGGCTTGTTATGTGATTGTTACTGATTGTCATCAAATGGTTGATCGATTCGGTGATATGTAAGCTCAGAATGGCTTGTTACATGATTGTAGCTGATTCTCATCGATTGGTTGACCTATTTGGTGATTTGTAAGCTCAGAATGGCTTGTTAGGTGGACTACTTTGGTGATTTGTAAGCTCATAATGGCTTGTTACATGATTGTAGCTTATTCTCATCAAACGTTTGATCGATTCGATTATTTGAAAGCTCAGAATGGCTTGTTATGTGATAGTTATTGATTCTAATCGAACGGTTGACCGATTCAATAATTTGTAAGCTCAGAATGGCTTTTTATGTGATTCTAGCTGATTATCATCGAATGGTTAATAGATTCAGTGATTTGTAGGTTTAGAATGACTTGTTATGTGATTATAGCTGCTTCTTATCAAATAGTTGACCGATTCGGTGATTTCTAAGCTCAGAATGGCTTGTTACATGATTGTAATTGATTCTCATTGAATGGTTGACCGATTCAGTGATTTGTAAGCTCAGAATAGCTTGTTATGTGATTGTAATTGATTGTAATTGAACGGTTGACCAATTTGATGATTTGTAAGCTTAGAATGGCTTGTTACATGATTGTAGCTGATTCTCATTGAACGGTTGACCAATTCAGTGATTTTTAAGTTTAGAATGGCTTGTTACGTGATTGTAGCTTACTTTCATTGAGGTTCAACAATTGGGTGATTTGTAAGCTCAAAATAGCTTGTTATGTGATTGTTATTAATTCTAATCAAACAGTTGACCGATTCGGTGATTTGTAAGCTCAGAATGGCTTGTTATGTGATTGTAATTGATTGTCATCGAATAGTTAACCGATTTGGTGATTTGTAAACTCAGAATGGCTTGTTACATGATTGTAGTTTATTCTCATCGAATGGTTGACCGATTCGGTGATTTGTAAGCTCAGAATGGCTTATTATGTGATTGTAATTGATTCTCATTCAACGGTTGACCGATCCAGTGATTTGTAAGCTCAGAATGGCTTGTTACATAATTGTAACTGATGGTCATAAAAAGGTTGACCAATTCGGTGATTTGTAAGCTAATAACGGCTTGTTAAGTGATTGTAACTGATTCTCATCGAATGGTTGACCTATTCAGTGATTTATAAGCTCAGAATGGCTTGTTATGTGATTTTAATTGATTCTCATCGAACGGTTGATGGCTTCAGTGTTTTGTAAGCTTAGAATGGCTTGTTACATGATTGTTGCTTATTCTCATCGAACGTTTGATAGATTTGGTCATTTGTAAGCTCAAAATGCCTTGATACATGATTTTAGCTGATTGTCATTTAACGGTTGACTGATTTGGTGATTAGTGTGTTTAGAATAGCTTGTTACATGATTGTAGCTCATTCTCATCGAATAGTTGAATGATTTGGTGATTTGTAAGCTCAGAATAGCTTGTTATGTGATTGTAATTGATTCTAATTGAACGGTTGACCGCTTCAGTGATTAGTAAGCTTAGAATGGCTTGTTACATGATGGTAGCTTATTCTCATCGAATGTTTGACTGATTCAGATATTTGTAAGCTCAGAATGGCTAGTTATGTGATTCTTAATGATTCTAATCGAACGGTTGACTGATTCGGTAATTTGTAAGCTCAGAATGGCTTTTTACATGATTGTAGCTGATTGTCATCGAACCATTAACAGATTCGGTGATTTGTAAGCTCAGAAATGGCTTGTTATGTGATTGTAATTGATTATAATTGAATGGTTGACCGCTTCGGTGATTTGTCAGTTCAGAATGGCTTGTTATGTGATTGTAGCTGATTCTCATCCAAAGGCTGAACGATTCGATGATTTGTAAGCTCAGAATGGCTTTTTATGTGATTGTTATTGATTCTAATCAAATGGTTGACCGATTCAGTGATTTGTAAGCTTAGAATGGCTTATTACATGATTATAGTTGATTCTCGTCGAACGGTTGATCGATTCGGTGATTTGTAAGGTCAGAATGGCTTGTTACATAATTGTACCTGATTCTCATCAAATGGTTGACCGATTTGATGATTTATAAGCTCAGAATGGTTTGTTACATGATTGTAGTTTATTCTCATTGAACGGTTGACCGATTCAGTGATTTGTAAGCTCAAAATGGCTTGTTATGTGATTGTAATTGATTCTCATTGAATGGTTGACTGATCTAGTGATTTGTAAGCTCAAAATAGCTTGTTACATAATTATAACTGATTATCATCAAAAGGTTGACCGATTCACTGATTTGTAAGTTAATAATGGCTTGTTACATGATTGTAGCTAATTCTCATCCAAGGGTTGAATGATTCGGTGATTTGTAAGCTAAGTATGGCTTGTTATGTGATTGTTATTGTTTCTAATCGAATGGTTGACTGAATCAGTGATTTGTAAGCTTAGAATCACTTGTTACATGATTGTAACTGATTCTCATTGAACGGTTGACCGATCTAGTGACTTGTAAGTTCAAAATAACTTTTTACGTGATTGTAACTGATTGTCATCAAATAGTTAACCAGTTCGGTGATTTGTAAGCTCAGAATGACTTGTTACATGATTGTAGCTGATTATTATTGAATGGTTGACCTATTTGTTGTTAAGCTCAGAATGACTTGTTATGTGATTGTAATTGATTCTCATCGAACGATTGACCACTTCGATGATTTGTAAGCTCAAAATGGCTTGTTACTTGATTGTAGCTTATTCTCATAGAACGTTTGACTGATTTGATCATTTGTAAGCTTAGAAAGGCTTTTTATGTAATTGTTATTGATTCTACTCGAACGGTTGACTGATTCGGTGATTTGTAAGCTCAGAATAGCTTTTTACGGGATTGTTGCTGATTCTCATCAAACGGTTGATAGATTTAGGAATTTATAAGCTCAAAATGGCTTGTTACATGATTGTAGTTTATTCTTATCAAACAGTTGACCGATTGGTGATTTCTAAGCTCAGAATGGCTTGTTACGTGATTATAATTGATTCTCATCGAACGGTTGACCGATTCAGTGATTTGTATGCCTAGAATTGCATTTTATGTGATTGTAATTGATTATAATTGAACGGTTGACCACTTCGGTGATTTGTAAATTTAGAATCGCTTGTTACATGATTGTAGCTGAGAATCCAAGGGTTGAAAAATTTAGCAATTTGTAAGCTCAGAAAGGCTTTTTATGTAATTGTTATTGATTCTAATCGAACGGTTGACCGAGTTAGTGATTTGTAAGCTCAGAATGATTTGTTACATGATTGTAGCTGATTCTCATTGAACGGTTCACCGATTCGGTGATTTGTAAGTTCAGAATGGGTTCGGTGATTTGTAAGCTCAAGAAGGCCACTTATGTGATTGTAATTGATTTTCATCGAATGGTCAATTGATCAATTATAATCAAGTGATTTTGAGCTTACAAAATCACTGAATCGGTCAACCATTCAATGAGAATCAGCTACAATTACGTAACAAGCCATTCTAAGATTACAAATCACCGAATCGGTCAACTATTCAATGAGAATCAATTACAATCACATAACAAGCCATTTTGTGCTCACAAATCACCGAATAGGTCAACCATTTGATGAGAATCAGCTACAACCATGTAACAAGCCATTCTTAGCTTACAAATCACTGAATCAGTCAACTGTTTGATAACAATCAGTTATAATCACATAACAAGCCATTCTAAGCTTACAAATTATTAGATTGGTCAACCGTTCAATGAGAATCAATTATAATCCTGTAACAAGCGATTTTGAGCTTACAAATTACTGAATTGGTCAACCATTTGATGATAATCAACTACAATTACGTAAGAAGCCATTCTGAGCATACAAATCACTGAATTGATTCTCATTGAACAGTTGACTGATCTAGTGATTTGTAACCTTAGAATGGCTTGTTGCATGATTGTAACTGATTGTCATCAAACGGTTGACCGATTCAGTGATTTGTAAGCTCAAAAAGGCTTGTTACATGATTGTAGCTGATTCTCATCGAATGGTTGACCTATTTGGTGATTTGTAAGCTCATAATGGCTTATTATGTGATTGTAATTGATTCTCATCAAACGATCAACTGACCAATTATAATCAAGTGATTTTAAGCTTACAAAATCATCGAATTGGTCAACCATTCAATGAGAATCAACTACAATTATGTAACAAGCCATTCTGAGATTATAAATCACTGAATCGGTCAACTATTCAATTAGAATCAATAACAATCACATAACAAGCTATTTTGAGCTTACAAATCACCGAATCATTCAACCATTGGACGAGAATCAGCTACAATCATGTAACAAGCCATTCTAAACTTACAAATCATCAAAGTCATCAACCGTTCAATTATAATCACGTAACAAGCAATTTTGAGCTTACAAATTATCGAATTGGTCAACCATTCGATGAGAATTAGCTGCAATTATGTAACAAGCCATTATGAGCTTACAAGTCACCGAATTGGTCAACCGTTCGATGAGAATAAACTACAATCACACAACAAGCCATTCTGAGCTTACAAATCACCAAATCATTCAACTGTTTGATGAGAATGAGCTACAATCATGTAACAAGCCATTTTGAGCTTACAAATAACCGAATTTATCAATCGTTCAATGAGAATCAACTACAATCACTAAAAAGCCATTCTGAGCTTACAAATCACTGAATCAGTCAACCATTCAATTAGAATCATCAACAATAACATAAAAAGTCATTCTGAGCTTACAAATGACCTAATCGGTCAAACATTCGATGAGAATAAGCTACAATCATGTAATAAGCCATTCTGAGCTTACAAATCACCGAAGTGGTCAACTGTTTGATGAAAATCAATTACAATCACATAAAAAGCCATTCTGAGCTTACAAATTACTGAATAGGTCAACCATTTGATGAGAATCATCTACAATCATGTAACAAGCCATGCTGAGCTTATAAATCACTGAACCAGTCAATCATTTGATGACAATCAGTTACAATCATGTAACAATCCATTCTAAACTTAAAAATCATTGGATGGGTTAACCGTTTGATGAGAATCAACTATAATCATGTAACAAGCCATTCTAAACTTACAAATCATCGAATCAGTCAACCGTTCAATGAGAATTAGCTACAATCATGTAACAATTCATTTTGAGCTTACAAATCACCGAATCGGTCAACCGTTCGATTAGAATCAATAACAATCACATAACAAGCCATTTCGAGCTTACAAAATGCCAAATTATTCAACCCTTGGATGAGAATCAGCTACAATCATGTAACAAGCCATTCTGAACTTATAAATCACTGAATCGGTCAACCGTTCAATGAGAATAAATTACAATAAAGTAACAAGCCATTCTAAGCTTACAAATCACTGAATTGGTCAACTGTTCAATGACAATCAATTACAATCACGTAACAAGCCATTCTGAACTTACAAATAATCAAATCGGTCAACTATTTAATTAGAATCAATAAACATCACGTAAGAAGCCACTCTGAGCTTACAAATCACCAAATTATTCAACCGTTCGATGAGAATCAACAACAATTACGTAACAAGCCATTCAAAACTTGACAAATGATCAAATCAGTCAACCATTCAATGAGAATCAGCTACAATCATGTAACAAGCCATTCTAAGCTTACAAATCACCAAATCAGTCAACTATTCAATTAGAATAAACAACAATAACATAACAAGCCATTCTGAGCTTACAAATCGCCGAATTGTTCAACACTTGGATGAGAATCAGCTACAATCACGTAACAAGCTATTCTAAACTTACAAATCACCAAAGTGGTTAACCATTCAATTATAATCAATTACAATCACATAACAAGCCATTCTGGGTATACAAATGACCAAATAGGTCAACCATTCGATGAGAATCAACTATAATCACGTAACAAGCCATTCTAAGCTTACAAATCACTGAATCGCTCAACTATTTTATGACAATCAGTTACAATCATGTAACAAGCCATTCTGAGCTTACAAATCACTGAATTGGTCGACCATTTAATGAGAATCAATTACAATCATGTAACAAGCGATTTTGAGCTTACAAATCACCGAATTCGTCAATCGTTTGATGAGAATCAATTACAATCATGTAACAAGCCATTCTGAGCTTAGAAATCACTAAATTGGTCAACCGTTCGATAAGAATCAGGTGTAATCATGTAACAAGCCATTCTGAGCTTACAAATCATCGAGTCTGTCAACCGTTCGATGAGAATCAGCTAGAATCATGTAACAAGCCATTCTAAGCTTACAAATCAATGAATCAGTCAACCATTCGATGACAATTAATAACAATCACATAACAAGCCATTCTAACATTACAAATCACTGAATCTGTCAACCGTTTGATAAGAATCAGCTATAATCACGTAAAAAGCCATTCTGAGCTTACAAATCACTGAATTGGTCAACCGTTCAATGAGAATCACCTACAATCATGTAACAAGCCATTCTAAAATTACAAATCACTGAATCGGTCAACCGTTCGATTCGAGTCAATAACAATCACATAACAAGCCATTCTGAGCTTACAAATCACCGAATCGGTCAACCGTTGGATTAGAATCAATAACAATCACATAACAAGCCATTCTAGACTTACAAATCACTGAAGTGGTCAACCGTTCAATTATAATCAATTAGAATCACATAACAAGCCATTATGAGCTTACAAATCACCAAATCGGTCAACCGTTCGATGAGAATAAATTACAATCACGTAACAAGCCATTCTGAACTTAGAAATCATTGAATCAGTCAACCGTTTGATAAGAATCAGCTACAATCACATAATAAGCCATTCTAAGTTTACAAATCACCGGATCTATCAATCGTTCGATGAGAATCAACTACAATCATGTAAAAAGCCACTCTGAGCTTACAAATCACCAAATCGGTCAACCGTTTGATTAGAATCAATAACAATCATATAACAAGCCATTCTGAGCTTACAAATGATAGAATCAGTCAAACGGTCGATGTAAATAAGCTACAATCATGTAACAAGGCATTCTGAGCTTACAAATCACCGATACGGTCAACCGTTTGATGAGAATCAATTACAATCACATAACAAGCTAGTCTGAGCTTACAAATCACCGAATAGGTTAACCATTTGATGAGAACCAGCTACAATAATGTAACAAGCCATTCTGAGCTTACAAATCACTGAATCGGTTAACCATTTGATGACAATCAGTTACAATTACGTAACAAGCTATTCTGAGCTTACAAATCACTGGATCGGTCAACCGTTCAATGAGAATCAATTACAATCATGTAACAAGTGATTTTGAGCTTACAGATAACCGAATAGGTCAACCGTTCGATGACAATCAGTTACAATCAAGTAACAAGCCATTCTGAGCTTACAAATCACTAAATCGATCAACCGTTCGATTAGAATCAATAACAATCACATAACAAGCCATTCTGAGCTTACAAATCACCGAATAATTCAATCGTTTGATGAGAATCAGCTATAATCATGTAGCAAACCATTCTAAACTTACAAATCACCGAGTCAGTCAACCGTTCAATGAGAATCAGCTACAATCATCTAACAAGCCATTCTAAGCTTTCAAATCACTGAATTGGTCAACCGTTCGATTAGAATCAATAACAATCACATAACAAGCTATTTTGAGCTTACAAATCACTGAATCGTCCAACCGTTGGATGAGAATCAGCTACAATCATGTAACAAGCCATTCTGAACTTACAAATCACCGAAGCAGTCAACCATTCAATTATAATCAATTACAATCACATAAAAGGCCATTCTGAGCTTACAAATCACCAAATCGGTCAACCATTTGATGAGGATCAATTACAATCACATAACAAGCCATTATGAGCTTTCAAATCACTGAATCAGTCAACCGTTCGATAAGAACTAGCTACAATCACATAACAAGCCATTCTAAGTTTACAAATCACCGAATCTGTCAACCGTTCGATGAGAATCAGCTACAATCACTTAAAAACCCATTTTGAGCTTACAAATCACTGAATCGGTCAACTGTTTGATTAGAATCAATAACAATCACATAACAAGCCATTCTGAGTTTACAAATTACCGAATCGGTCAAACGTTCAATGAGAATAAGCTACAATCATGTAACAAGCCATTTTGAGCTTACAAATTACCGAAGTAGTCAACCGTTCGATGAAAATCAATTACAATCACATAACAAGCCATTTTGAGCTTACAAATCACCGAATCAGTCAATCATGTAATGCCATTCTAAGCTAACAAATCACCGAATCAGTCAACCATTTGATGACAATCAGTTACAATCATGTAACAAGTTATTCTAAGCTTACAAATCACTAGATCGATCAACCGTTATGTGATTGTAGCTGATTCTCATTGAACGGTTGAATGATTCGGTGATTTGTAAGCTCAGAATGGCTTGTTATGTGATTGTTATAGATTCTAAACGAACGGTTGACTGATTTCATTATTTGTAACCTCAGAATAGCTTGTTACGTAATTATAATTTATTGTCATCGAACGGTTGACCGATTCGGTGACTTGTAAGCTCACACTAATAAATTTTATCTTAAATTTTGACGAGAATTAGTCAAATTTTCTACTACCATTGGTCGAATAAGAGACTAAAACTATCATCGTTCTTTTTTCGTCGCATTTTCTACATGGTAAATAATAGTCAAAATTTTGACCGCATAACTGATCAAATTATCGACTGCAATAATCCCTTGTAACAAGAAGAATAAGACATTGCTTAATTGGTGTAATAGTCGAAATTGAGACCATTATGTCGTCGCTTTATCCACCTAAATTCGTCAAATGGAACGTTGTAGGTATAGCATCCTGGTTGATTTAGTTCATTTTGTCATCGAATTATCCACCAAAATTCGTCACAGAAATGGTCAAATGTATAGCATCCTAGTCGAATGCAATACTGTGTAAAAATCGAAATTGCGACCAATACTAAATTTTGTTTAAAAAAAAAAGTGACGAGGATGGAGCAATGAGATATTTGATATTTTCAAAAGAGTATTCTAATATGTAATTTTTTTGGTTGGTGTTTTGGGAAAATCTGGATAAAAGTGTGGATTACCCGATTTGAAGGGATACTAGGATTAGGCTTAGTTAGTGCCTGGTAATGGTTTGTTGATGAATGAGTTGAATAGGTGAGTAAAGTCTATGGAAATAAGTTGAATGGGGTATGATGAGACCCTAGAAGATGTTGTAATAAGTCAGTGTTAAGTTGGGAATCTAATTTGTGCATTTGGGTGAAACCTAGTGA
>MU226727.1:199755-234493 GCA_018584345.1 Thuja plicata
TAAGAATCGATTTGGTATGAGATTTTTAGATCCTCTACCATTTTTATGCCGATCATATTCAAGATGATCATTTACACATCAAGCTGGTCTCTATGATTTATGATCTACTACTAAACTATAAAGTTTGAACCTGGGTATCGCAGAATGCTGCTCGCATGACAGTTCCAGCAGGGCCAAGTGGAAATATCATCCACGATCATCCCAAAAAAAATATTGAACCCTAAGAAATATTGAACCTGAGCAATTACTAGGGGCATAATATTGAACCCGAGCAATTACCTTGGTTCTTCAAGATCATTATGGTGTATGGCCCTATGTGTGTGTGTGTCAGAGTAATTTGGTTGCTGTGAAAGCCGTCCTCTACAATACAGTTTGGTCACTGTGAAAGCCCGCGGTTTGGTCAAGCTCCTTTCGGTGAAATGAAATAACAAAATGAAGTGTTTGCCCTTTTTTTTTAACTTTATATTATGACAGTTGGTCTCAATTTCGACCAACACGGTATTGGTCAAAATTGAGACCAACACGGGGATGTATTAAAAAAAAAAAAAGTTTTCCTTCTCTAATGCGACCAACTAAACATTTTTATTTGATGGTCAAAATTTTTGGTTGAAATTTAGGGTAAAATGTACTAGTGTCAGAATGGCTTGTTACGTGATTGTAGTTAATTCTCGTCGAACGGTTGACCAACTTGGCGATTTGTAAGCTCAGAATGACTTGTTACATGATTATAATCAAACGGTTGATTGATCCAGTTATTTGTAAGCTTAGAATCGCTTGTTACATAATTGTCATCAAATGGTTGACCGATTCAATGATTTGTAAGCTCAGAATGGCTTGTTACGTGATTGTAAATTATTCTCATCGAATGGTTGACCTATTCGGTGATTTGTAAGCTCAGAATGACTTGTTATGTGATTGTAATTGATTCTCATCGAAGGGTTGACAAATTCGGTGATTTGTAAGCTCACAATAGCTTTTTATGTGATTGTAGCTAATTCTCATTAAACGGTTGACAGATTTGGTGATTTGTAAGCTCAGAATGGCTTGTTGCATGATTGTAGTTGATTCTTATCAAACGGTTGACCGATTCGATGATTTCTAACCTGAGAATGGCTTGTTACATGATTATAATTGATTCTCATTGAACGGTTGACTGATTCGGTAATTTGTAAGTTTAGAATGGCTTGTTACGTGATTCTAGCTGATTCTCATTGAACGGTTGATAGATTTGGTGATTTGTAAGCTCAGAATAGCTTGTTACGTGATTGTAGCTGATTCTAATTGAACGGTTGACCATTTTGGTGATTTGTAAGCTCAGAATGGCTTTTTACATGACTGTAGCTGATTCTCATCGAATGGTTGACAGATTCGATGATTTGTAAGCTCACAATGGCTTGTTACATGATTGTAGCTCATTTTTATTAAACGGTTGACCGATTCGGTGATTTCTAAGCTTGGAATGGCTTGTTATGTGATTGTAATTGATTCACATCAAACGGTTGACTGATTCGGTGATTTGTAAGCTCATAATGGCTTGTTATGTGATTGTAATTGATTATAATTTAACAGTTGACTACTTTGGTGATTTGTAAGTTCATAATGGCGTGTTACATGATTGTAGCTGATTCTCGTCCAACGGTTGAACGATTTAGCTATTTGTAAGCTTAGAATGGCTTATTATGTGATTGTTATTGATTCTAATCGAACGATTGACCGATTCAGTGATTTGTAAGCTCAGAATGGCTTGATACATGATTGTCACTGATTCTCATTAAACGGCTGACCGATTCAGTGATTTGTAAGTTCAGAATGACTTGTTACGTGATTATAGGGGATTCTCATTGAACGGTTGAACGATTCAGTGATTTGTAAGCTCAGAATGGCATGTTATTTCATTGTTATTGATTCTAATCGAACGGCTGACCGATTCGGTGATTTGTAAGCTCAGAATGGCTTTTTACGTGATTATAAATGATTATCATCAAACGGTTGACCAATTTGATGATTTGTAAGCTCAGAATTGCTTGTTACATGATTGTAGTTTATTCTCATCAAACGGTTGACCGATTTGATTTTTTGTAAGCTCAGAATGGCTTGTTACGTAATTGTAGCTGATTCTCATCGAACAGTTGCCTGATTCGATGATTTGTAAGCTCAAAATCCCTTGTTACATGATTCTAATTGATTCTCATTGAATAGTTGACCGATCCAGTGATTTGTAAGCTCAGAATAGTTTGTTACATGATTGTAACTGATTGTCATCAAACAGTTGACCGATTCGGTGATTTGTAAGCTCAGCATGACTTGTTACGTGATTGTAGCTGATTATCATCGAATGGTTGACCTATTCGGTGATTTCTAAGCTCAGAATGGCTTGTTATGTGATTGTAATTGATTCTCATTGAACAGTTTATCACTTCGGTGATTTTGTTAAATCAGAATGGATTGTTACATGATTGTACCTTATTCTCATCAAACTTTTGATTGATTCGGTCATTTGTAAGCTAAGAATGGCTTGTTATGTGACTGTAAGTGATTATAATTGAACGGTTGACTGCTTCAGTGATTTGTAAGTTCAGAATGGCTTGTTACATGATTGTAGTTGATTCTCATCCAACAGTTGAACGATTCAATAATTTTGTAAGCTCAAAATGGCTTGTTATGTGATTGTAATCGATTCTCATCAAACGGTTGACTGCTTTGGTGATTTGTAAGCTCAGAATGGCTTGTTACGTGATTGTAGCTTATTCTTGTCGAATGTTTGACCGATTCGATCATTTGTAAGCTCAAAATGGCTTGTTATGTGATTGTTATTTATTCTAATCAAACGTTGACCGATTCGGTGATTTTTAAGCTCAGAATGGTGTATTACGTGATTCTAATTGATTGTCATCGAGCGATTGACCAATTCGGTGATTTGTAAGCTCAGAATGGCTTTTTATGTCATTTTTATTGATTCTAATCCAACGGTTGAATGATTTGGTGATTTGTAAGCTCAAAATAGCTTTTTACATGATTGTAGCCGATTCTCATTGAACGGTTGACCGATTCAGTGATATGTAAGCTCAAAATGGATTGTTATGTGATTGTAATTGATTGTCATCGAACAGTTGACCGATTCAGTGATTTGTAAGCTCAAAATGGCTTGTTACATGATTGTAGTTTATTCTCATCAAACGGTTGACTGATTCAGTTATTTGTAAGCTCAGAATGGCTTGTTACGTGATTGTAATTGATTGTCATCGAACAGTTGACCGATTAGGTGTTTTGTAAGCTCAGAATGGCTTGTTACATGATTGTAGTTTATTTTTAACAAATGTTTGACCGATTCAGAGATTTGTAAGCTCAGAATGGCTTGTTACGTAATTGTAGCTGATTCTTATCGAATGGTTGACCGATTCAGTAATTTGTAAGCTCAGAATAGCTTGTTACGTGATTGTACCTTATTCTCATCAAATGATTGACCTATTTAATGATTTGTAAGATCAGAATGGCTTGTTATGTGATTGTAATTGATTCTCATCGAACGATCAACCGAGCCATTATAATCAAGTGATTTTGAGCTTAGAAAAATACTGAATCAGTCAACCATTCAAGGAGAATTAGCTACAATTACGTAACAAGTCATTCTGAGATTACAAATTACTGAATTAGTCAACCGCTCGATGAGAATAAAATACAATCACATAACAAGTCATTTTGAGCTTACAAATCACCGAATCGGTCAACTTTTTGATGACAATCAATTACAATCACATAACAAGTCATTCTGAGCTTAGAAATCACTGAATTGTTCAACCGTTTGATGAGAATCAGCTACAATCATGTAACAATCTATTCTGACTTTACAAATCACCAAATCGGTCAACAGTTCAATCAAAATCAGCTATAATCATGTAACAAGCCATTTTGAGCTTTCAAATCACCGAATCGGTCAACCGTTCGATTATAATCAATAACAATCACATAACAAGCCATTCTTAGCTTACAAATTGCCGAATCATTCAACCGTTAGATAAGAATCAACTACAATCATGTAACAAGCCATTTTGTACTTTTAAATCACCGAAGTCCTCAACCGTTCAATTATAATCAATAACAATCACATAACAAGCCATTCTGAGCTTACAAATGACCGAATCGGTCAAACATTTGATGAGAATAAGCTACAATCATGTAACAAGCCATTTTGAGCTTACAAATCACCAAAATGGTCAACGTTCAATTAGAATCAATAACAATAACATAAAAAGCCATTATGAGCTTACAAAAGATCGAATCGGTCAAACATTCGATGAGAATAAGCTACAATCATGTAACAAGCCATTCTAAGCTTACAAATCACCAAAGCGGTCAACCGTTTGATGAAAATCAATTACAATCACATAACAAGCTATTCTGAGCTTACAAATCACCGAATCGGTCAACTGTTTTATGACAATTAGTTACAATCATGTAACAAGCCATTTTGAGCTTACAAAACACTGGATCGGTCGACTGTTCAATGAGAATCAATTACAATCACGTAACAAGCGATTTTGAGATTACAAATCACCAAATTGGTTAACTGTTCAATGAGAATCAATTACAATCACATAACAAGCCATTCTGAGCTTAGAAATCACCGAATAGGTCAACCATTGTATAAGAATCAGGTACAATCATGAAAAAAGCCATTCTAAGCTTACAAATCATCGAATCTGTCAACCATTCGATGAGAATCAGCTATAATTACGTAACAAACCATTCTGAGCTTATAAATAACTGAATCGGTCAACCGTTAGATTAGAATCAATAACAATCACATAACAGGCCATTATGAACTTAAAAATCACTGAAGTGGTCAACTGTTCAATTATAATCAATTACAATTTAGCCATTATGAGCTTACAAATCACTGAATCGATCAACTGTTCGATGAGAGTAAATTACAATCACGTAATAAGCCATTCTGAGCTTAGAAATCATCGAATCGGTCAACTGTTCGACAAGAATCAACTACAATCACATAACAAGCTATTCTGAGCTTACAAATCACCACATCTATCAACCGTTCGATGAGAATAAGCTACAGTCACATAAAAAGCCATTCTGAGCTTAGAAATCACTAAATCGGTCAATCGTTTAATTAGAATCAATAACAATCACGTAACAAGCCATTCTGAGCTTACAAATGACAAAATTAGTCAAACAGTCGATGTAAATAAGCTACAATCATGTAACAAGCCATTCTGAGCTTACAAATCACCAATGCGGATAACCGTTTGATGAGAATCAATTACAATCACATAACAAGCCATTCTGAGATAACAAATCACCGAATAGGTCAACTATTCAATGAGAATCAGCTACAATCACGTAACAAACCATTCTGAGCATACTAATCACCAAATCAATGATTTGTAAGTTTAGAATGGCTTGTTATGTGTATGTGGTTGATTCTCATCGAACGGTTGAACAATTCAATGATTTGTAAGCTCATGATGGCTTTTTATGTGGTTGTAGCTGATTCTCATTGAACGATTGACCGATTCGGTGATTTGTAAGCTCAAGATGGCTTGTTATGTGATTATAACTGATTCTCATCGAATGGTTGACCGATTTGGTGATTTATAAATTCAGATTAGCTTGTTATGTGATTGTAGCTGATTCTCATCGAACGGTTGAATGATTCGGTGATTTGTAAGCTCACAATGGCTTGTTATGTGATTATCATAGATTATAATCGAATAGTTGACTCATTCCATCATTTGTAAGCTCAAAATGGCATATTATGTGATTGTAATTTATTGTCATCAAACGGTTGACTGATTCAGTGACTTGTAAGCTCAGAATTGCTTGTTACGTGATTATAGTTTATTCTCATCGAACGGTTGACCGATTCAGTGATTTGTAAGCTCAGAATTGCTTGTTACGTGATTGTCATCGAACGGTTGACCGATCTAGTTATTTGTAAGCTCATCAAAATGGCTTGTTACGTGATTGTCATCAAACGGTTGACTGATTTGATGATTTGTAAGCTTAGAATGGCTTGTTATGTGATTGTCATCAAACGGTTGACCAATCCAGTTATTTGTAAGCTCATCAGAATGGCTTGTTACGTGATTGTCATCAAATGTTTGACTGATTCAGTCATTTGTAAGCTCAGAATGGCTTGTTATGTGATTGTTATTGATTCTAATCGAACGGTTGACCAATTCGGTAATTTGTAAGCTCAGAATGGCTTTTTACGTGATTGTAGCTGATTCTCATCGAACGGTTGACATATTCAGTGATTCATAAGCTTATAATGGCTTGTTACGTGATTATAGCTGATTCTTATTAAACGGTTGACCCATTCTCTAATTTCTAACCTGAGAATGGCTTGTTACATGATTGTAATTGATTCTCATCAAACGGTTGACCGATTCAGTGATTTGGAAGCTCAGAATGGTGTGTTATGTGATTGTAACTGATTATAATTGAACGGTTGACCGCTTCAGTGATTTGTAAGTTTAGAATGGCTTGTTACGTGATTGTAGCTGATTCTCATTCAATGGTTGAACGATTTGGTGATTTGTAAGCTCAGAATGACTTGTTATGTGATTGTTATTGATTCTAATCAAACGGTTGACCGATTCGGTGATTTGTAAGCTCATAATAGATTGTTACATAATTATAGCTGATTCTCATTAAATGGTTGACCAATTTGGTGATTTCTAAGTTTATAATGGCTTGTTACGTGATTGTAGCTAATTCTTATCGAATGGTTGAACGATTCGGTGATTTGTAAGCTCAGACTGGCTTGTTATGTGATTGTAGTTTATTCTCATCGAATAGTTCACTGATTCAGTGATTTTTAAGCTTAGAATGGCTTGTTACCTAATTGTAGCTGATTCTCATCGAATGGTTGACCAATTTGGTGATTTGTAAGCTCAAAATTGCTTGTTACATGATTGTAATTCATTTTCATTGAACGGTTGACCGATCTAGTGAATTGTAAACTCAAAATGACTTATTAAATGATTGTAACTAATTGTCATCAAACAGTTGCCTGATTTGGTGATTTGTAACCTTAGAATAGCTTGTTACATGATTGTAACTGATTGTCATCAAACGGTTGATCGGTTTGGTGATTTGTAAGCTCAGAATGGCTTGTTATGTGATTGTAGTTGATTCTCATCGAGTGGCTGACCTATTCGGTGATTTGTAACCTCAAAATGGCTTGTTATGTGATTGTAATTGATTCTCATCGAATGGTTGAACACTTCAGTGATTTGTAAGGTCAGAATGGCTTGTTACATGATTGTAGCTTATTCTCATCGAATGTTTGACCGATTCGGTCATTGGTAAGCTTAGAATCGCTTGTTATGTGATTGTTATTGATTCTAATCGAACGGTTGACCGATTCAGTGATTTGTTAGCTCAGAATGACTTTTTACGTGATTGTAGTTGATTCTCATCGAACGGTTGACAGATTTGATAATTTGTAAGTTCTAAATGGCTTGTTACGTGATTGTAGCTCATTCTTATCAAACAGTTGACCGATTCGGTAATTTCTAAGCTCAAAATTGCTTGTTACGTGATTGTAATTTATTCGCATTAAACGGTTGACCGATTCGATGATTACTAAGCTCATAATGGCTTGTTATGTGATTGTAATTGATTATAATTAAACGGTTGACCACTTCAGTGATTTGTAAGTTTAGAATGGCTTGTTACGTGATTATAGCTGATTCTCATCCAACAGTTGAATGATTCAGCTATTTGTAAGCTCAGAATGGCTTGTTATATGATTGTTATTGATTCTTATCGAACAGTTGACCGATTCGGTGATTTGTAAGCTAAGAATGGCTTGTTACATGATTGTAGCTAATTCTCATTGAACAGTTGACCGATTCGGTGATTTGTAAGTTCAGAATAGCTTGTTACGTGATTATAGCAGTTTCTCATTGAACGGTTGAATGATTCAGTGATTTGTAAGCTCAGAATGGCTTGTTATGTGATTGTTATTGATTTTAATTGAATGGTTGACTGATTCAATGATTTGTAAACTCAGAATGGCTTGTTACATGATTATAATTGATTATCATCGAACGGTCGACCGATTCGATGATTTGTAAGCTCAGAATGGCTTGTTACATGATTGCAGTTTATTCTCATCGAATGGTTGACCGATTCAGTTTTTTGTAAGCACAGAATGGATTATTATGTAATTTTAGCTTATTCTCATCGAATGGTTGACCGATTTGATGATTTGTAAGCCAAAAATTGCTTGTTACATGATTGTAATTGATTCTCATTGAACACTTGACCTATCCAGTGATTTGTAAGCTCAAAATGGCTTGTTACGTGATTGTAACTGATTATCATCAAACAGTTCACCGATTCGGTGATTTGTAAGCTTGGCATGACTTGTTACGTGATTGTAGTTGATTATCATTGAATGGTTGACCTATTCAGTCATTTGTAAGCTCAGAATGACTTGTTATGTGATTGTAATTGATTCTCATGGAATGGTTGACCGCTTCGGTGATTTGTAAGCTCAGAATGGCTTGTTACATGATTGTAGCTTGTTCTCATCAAACGTTTGACCGATTTGATCATTTGTAAAGCTCAAAATAGCTTGTTATGTGATTTTTATTGATTCTAATCAAATGGTTGACCGATTCAGTGATTTGTAAGCTGAGAATGGCTTTTTACGTGATTGTATCTTATTCTCATCAAACAGTTGATAGATTTGGTGATTTGTAAGCTCAGAATGGCTTGTTATGTGATTGTAGCTGATTCTTATCAAACGGTTGACCGATTCAGTGATTTCTAAGCTCAGAATATTTTGTTACGTAATTGTAGCTAATTCTCGTCGAACGGTTGACCGATTCAATGATTTGTAAGCTCAAAATTGCTTGTTACATGATTCTAATTGATTCTCATTGAACAATTGAGCGATCCAGTGATTTGTAAGCTTAGAATGGTTTGTTATGTGATTGTAACTGATTGTCATCAAACAGTTGACCGATTCGGTGATTTGTAAGCTCAGCATGACTTGTTACGTGATTGTAGCTGATTATCATCGAATGGTTGACCTATTCAGTGATTTCTAAGCTCAGAATGGCTTGTTATGTGATTGTAATTGATTTTCATCGAACAGTTTATCACTTTGGTGATTTTGTAAGCTCAGAATAGATTTTTACATGATTGTAGCTTATTCTCATCGAACTTTTGACCGATTTGGTCATTTGTAAGCTAAGACTGGCTTGTTATGTGATTGTAATTGATTATAATTGAACGGTTGACCGCTTCAATGATTTGTAAGTTCAGAATGGCTTGTTACATGATTGTAGCTTATTGTCATTGAATGTTTGACCGATTCAGTCATTTGTAAGCTCAGAATGACTTGTTATGTGATTGTTATTGATTCCAATCAAACAGTTGATTGATTAAGTGATTTTTAAGCTCAGAATGGCTTTTTACGTGATTGTAGCTGATTCTCATCGAACGGTTGATAGATTCAGTGATTTGTAAGCTCAGAATGGCTTGTTACGTGATTATAGCTAATTCTTATGAAATAGTTGACCGATTCGGGGAGTTTTAAGCTCAAAATGGCTTGTTAGATGAATGTAATTGATTCTCATCGAACAGTTGACCGATTCGGTGATTTGTAAGCTCAGAATGGCTTGTTATGTGATTGTATTTGATTATAATTGAATGGTTGACTACTTCGGTGATTTGTAAGTTCTGAATGGTTTGTTACGTGATTGTAGCTGATTCTCATAGAACGGTTGACCGATTCGATGATTTGTAAGTTCAGAATGGCTTGTTATGTGATTATAGTTGATTCTCATCGAACGATTGAATGATTCAATGATTTATAAGCTCAGAATAGCTTGTTATGTAATTGTTATTGATTCTAATCAAATGATTGACTAATTCAGTGATTTGTAAGCTCAGAATGGCTTGTTACATGATTGTAATTGATTGTCATCGAACGGTTGACCGATTCAGTTATTTGTAAGCTCAGAATATCTTGTTACATGATTGTAGTTTATTCTCATTGAACAGTTGACCGATTTGGTTATTTGTAAGCTCTGAATGGCTTGTTACATAATTATAATTGATTCTCATCAAACGGTTGACCGATTCAGTGATTTGTAAGCTTGTTACATGATTGTAGCTAAGTCTCATCAAATGGTTGACCTATTCGGCGATTTTTAAGCTCAGAATGGCTTGTTACATGATTCTAATTGATTATCATCGAATGATTGACTGATTCAGTGATTTGTAAGCTTAGAATGGCTTTTTATATGATTGTTATTGATTCTAAGCAAACGGTTGACCGATTCGGTGATTTGTAAGCTCAAAATGGCTTGTTACATGATTGTAGATGATTCTATTTGAACAGTTGACCGATTTGGTGATTTGTAAGCTCAGAATGGATTATTACATGATTGTAATTGATTGTCATCAAACGGTTGACCGATTCGATGATTTGTAAGCTCAGAATGGCTTGTTACATGATTGTAGTTTATTCTCATCAAATGGTTGACAGATTCAATGATTTGTAAGCTTAGAATGGATTGTTACGTGATTGTAATTGACTATCATCGAACAGTTCACCAATTCAGTGATTTGTAAGCTCAGAATGGCTTGTTACGTGATTATAGTTTATTTTCAGCAAACGGTTGACCGATTCAGAGATTTGTAAGCTCAAAATGGCTTGTTACATAATTATAGTTGACTCTCATCAAATAGTTGACTGATTTGGTAATTTGTAAGCTCAGAATGACTTGTTACGTGATTGTACCTGATTCTCATCGAATGGTTGACCTATTTAGTGATTTGTAAGCTTAGAATGGCTTGTTATATGATTGTAAATGATTCTCATCGAACGGTCAACTAAGAAATTATAATCAAGTGATTTTGAGCTTACAAAAATACCAAATCAGTCAACCATTCAATGAGAATTAGCTACAATTACGTAACAAGTCATGCTTGTTAGATTTGATGAAGATAAATCCTTCCCAAGAAACCTGCATGCAAACATTGTCACGAGAAGAAGCAAGAAGACAAAAGAGAAACTATGGCGGCCAATAGGCCAGAGACTGCAAAACTATGTTGACAGAAAAATCTTCTATATTCAACAATAAAGAATTACAAAATGATCTCCTTAAGAAATACAAGGAGGTGAATCCTTATAAAGGATACCGAAACCCTAAAAAGGGAAACTCTAAGAAATAGAAACTTTCCTAAGTATAACTTAAGAAAAGAGTAGATAGACTAATAATTAACTGATTTAATTATTAGCTATACTAGACTACTCTAACACCCCCTCTTAAGTGTAACTTAGGGAGAAGCAAAACAGCTAAACTACTGCAGAAAGCAGGAAAGATGGGTCCCGGCAACAAGAAAGCAAACTAGATGAAGGAAACTGAGCCTTCAATCTAGGGAAAAGATGTCCTAGAGAAAGGAACAAGAAAAGAGCAAGAAACATCTCTAAAGCAAGTCAGAAAACTCTGTCAGAAGATACTGCTGGAACCCCCACTGAAGTGCATGACCAGGTAGAGAAGACAAAGTGTCTGAAGAGCTGATCAATCAAACCAGGAAGCAATAGAACCAACAGGTGAACCCCCCCATAATGTTGAACTGGGAGAGGTGACAGGAACACTGAAAGGCAATACCAGAAACATCTGCAAAAGAAAAACCAGGAACACCAACAGTGCAACAGAAGCACACACACAGGATAAAGGGTGGTGTCATCGATACACAGCATGGGCTAATGTCATGGAAGGTACGCTCACTTGACAAAAGTGGATGCACCTAAAGTGGAAAAAGCATCATAACCCCCCATGGCACTTTATAACAGAGTGCGAGTACAAAAATTGAACAAGGTGTACAAGATCCCAGAAATGTAGAAGAAGGCACTTTATCTCAGTGCGTTTATAGAAAAGAATACATCAAAAAAGCATACAAGATCAGAAGTTAGAAAGAAGAGTGAGCTATGAACTTAGAAGAAGAGATCCCAGGACCTGTAGAACCAAGCTATCCACCAGAGGGCATAAACTGCCAAACACGGAGGAGAGAAAACCTGGAGAAGAATTTGGAAAAAGACCTCTGCCACTAAATAGCACACTGAACCAGCTTTCTGACGATATCTTATTTGCCAAAAAAGGAGTCCGGATGAGCCAGATATGACTCCCGAAAGGCAAAACAAAACATCAGACTTCAACAGAAAAAATCACTATCAAAATGGTAGAACCTAAAACCCTAACCTCCACTATCAGAAAGTGCTCAGAAAGAGCTTTCCGACGGTATATGGAAGTCAGAAAAAGACCCCCGTATGCTCAAGATAGAGCAAAAAAGGCCCAGGTACCCCCAAAAAACCAAAAAAGGGTACAAAAGAGCCCCAGGGGCTAAAAAAATGAGCCCCCGGGCGCATGGAGAGCGTCGGGGGCTGGGCCGAAGCCCCTGGTCCTTAATAGGACCGCCCGCATACATTTAAAGCCCGCAGGGGTTGCCAAAAAATGCGCCGTCGGTGTAAAAGGCGCCACCAGGCGGCGGGGTGGCGGGTTCTGGGGCGGGGTCGACGGAGCGCAGGGAGAGCGGACCGGGCGGCGGGCCGGAGCGGAAAACGCCGGGAGGCGGTGTGAGAGCGGAGGGGCCGCGTGGGCGGCGGGTGCCAGAGTAGCGGCAAGGGCCGCAGAGATGAAAGGGCGCCGGGGGCGCAGCCGCAGGGGTAGGGCGCTGGCCGGCGGCGGTGGCGCGCCGGCGGTGCCATCCATTTAAAACTGCGCGTGTTTAATTAAATGCATAAAACACATAAAAATGTGTTTTTTAATCATTTTTTTTCATTTTTCTCGTCTATATGGCCCTAGTAGGGCAAAAAAATTTTGCTAGAGGCTCCGGTGTCCAAATCGGACAAGCCTTATATGGATTCTAGGGTTTTTGGGCCTTCTAGACGCAACCGTGAGATCGGTTTTGGTCCAAAGTGCCTCAAAAAATAAAGACCCCCCAGAACCTATAAAAAATGTCAAAAAAAACTCTGAAACCCTCAGTGCCTGTATGCTTCAACAAAACTTGAACGACGAACAATAGGATCGCTCTGATACCATGTTAGATTTGATGAAGACAAATCCTTCCCAAGAAACCTGCATGCAAACACTGTCACGAGAAGAAGCAAGAAGACAGAAGAGAAACTATGGCGGCCAATAGGCCAGAGACTGCAAAACCATGTTGACAAAAAAAACTTCTATATTCAACAATAAAGAATTACAAAATGATCTCCTTAAGAAATACAAGGCGGTGAATCCTTATAAAGGATACCAAAACCCTAAAAAGGGAAACTCTAAGAAATATAAACTTGCCTAAGTATAACTTAAGCAAAGAGTAGATAGACTAATAATTAACTGATTTAATTATTAGCTATACTAGACTACTCTAACAATTCTGAGATTACAAATCACTGAATCAGTCAACTGCTCGATGAGAATTAAATACAATCACATAACAAGCCATTTTGAGCTTACAAATCATCGAATTAGTCAACTGTTTGATGACAATCAATTACAATCATGTAACAAACTATTCTAAGCTTACAAATCACTGAATTGTTCAACCGTTCGATGAGAATCAGCTACAATCACGTAACAATCTATTTTGACATTACAAATCACCAAATCGGTCAACAGTTCAATCAGAATAAGCTATAATTATGTAACATGCCATTTTAAGCTTTCAAATCACCGAATCGGTCAACTGTTTGATTAGAATCAATAACAATCACATAACTAGCCATTCTGAGCTTACAAATCACTGAATCATTCAACTATTGGATGAGACTTAGCTACAATCATGTAACAAGTCATTCTATACTTACAAATCATCGAAGTCCTCAACCGTTCAATTATAATCAATAACAATCACATAACAAGTCATTCTGAGCTTACAAATGACCGAATCGGTCAAATGTTCAACGAGAATAAGCTACAATCATGTAACAAGCCATTTTGAGCTTACAACTCACCGAAGCGGTCAATCATTCGATGAGAATCAATTACAATCATGTAACAAGTGATTTTGAGCTTACAAATTATCAAATTGGTCAACCGTTCAATAAGAATCAGCTACAATTACGTAACAAGTCATTCTGAGCATACAAATCAATAAATCAGTCAACCGTTTGATGAAAATAAACTACAATCACGTAACAAGCCATTCTGAGCTTACAAATCACTGAATCGGTCAACCATTTGATTAGAATAAATAACAATCTCATAACAAGCCATTCTGAGATTACAAATCACTGAATCATTTAACCGTTTGATGAGAATGATCTACAATCATGTAACAAGCCTTTTTGAGCTTACAAATCACCTAATCTATCAACCGTTTGATGAGAATCAACTACAATCACGTAAAAAGCTATTCTGAGCTTATAAATCACTGAATCGGTCACCCGTTCAATTAGAATCAATAACAATAACATAACAAGCTATTCTGAGCTTACAAATGACCGAATCAGTCAAATGTTCAATGAGAATAAGCTACAATCATGTAACAAGCCATTCTAAGCTTACAAATCACTGAAGCGGTCAACCATTGGATGAAAATCAATTATAATCACATAACAAGCGATTCTAAGCTTACAAATCACCAAATAGGTCAACCATTTGATGAGAATCAGCTATAATCACGTAACAAGCCATTCTGAGCTTACAAATCACCGAACTGGTCAACCGTTTGATGACAATCAGTTACAATCATGTAACAAGCTATTCTGAGCTTACAAATCATTGGATGGGTCAACCGTTCGATGAGAATCAACTACAATCACGTAACAAGTCATTTTAAACTTACAAATCACCGAATTGGTCAACCGATCAATGAGAATAAACTACAATCAAGTAACAAGCCATTCTAAGCTTACAAATCACCGAATCGGTCAACCGTTCGATGACAATCAATTACAATCAGGTAACAAGTCATTCTGAACTTACAAATAACCGAATTGGTCAACCGTTTGATTAGAATCAATAAAAATCAAGTAACAAGCCATTCTGAGCTTACAAATCATCAAATTATTCAACCGTTCAATGAGAATCAGCAACAATCACGTAACAAGCCATTCTGAACTTGACAAATCATCGAATCAGTCAACCGTTCAATGAGAATCAGCTATAATCATGTAACAAGGCATTCTGCACTTACAAATCACCAAATCGATCAACTGTTCGATTAGAATCAATAATAATAAAATAACAAGTCATTCTGAACTTACAAATCGCTCAATTGTTCAACACTTGGATGAGAATCAGCTACAATCATGTAACAAGCCATTCTGAACTTACAAATCACCAAAGTAGTCAACCATTCAATAATAATCAATTACAATCACATAACAAACTATTATGGTCATACAAATCACTGAATAAGTCAACCATTCGATGATAATCAACTACAATCATGTAACAAGTCATTCTGAGCTTATAAATCACTGAATCGGTCAACCGTTTTATAACAATCAGTTACAATCATGTAAAAAGCCATTCAACCTTACAAATCACTGATGCGGTCAACCGTTTGATGAGAATCAATTATAATCACATAACAAGCCATTCTGAGATAACAAATCACCGAATAGGTCAACCATTCGATGATAATCAACTACAATCATGTAACAAGTCATTATGAGCATACAAATCACCGAATCGGTCAACCATTTGATGACAATTAGTTACAATCATGTAACAAGCTATTTTAAGCTTACAAATCACTGGATCAGTCAACCGTTTAATGAGAATTAATTACAATCATATAACAAGGTTACAAATCATCAAATCGGTCAACCGTTCAATGAGAATCAACTACAATTATGTAACAAGCTATTCAAAGCTTACAAATCACCGATTCAATGATTTGTAAATTCAAAATGGCTTCTTACGTGTATGTGGCTGATTCTCATCGAACGGTTGAACGATTCAGTGATTTGTAAGCTTAGGATGGCTTGTTATGTGATTGTAGCTGATTCTCATTAAACGGTTAACCGATTCGGTGATTTGTAAGCTCAGGATGGCTTGTTATGTGATTGTAGCTGATTCTCATTAAATGGTTGACCGATTCGGTGATTTGTAAGTTCAAAATGACTTGTTACATGATTGTAGCTGATTCTCATCAAACGGTTGACCGATTTAGTGATTTGTAAGCTCAGAATGACTTGTTACGTGATTGTCATCAAACGATCGACCGATCCAGTTATTTGTAAGCTAATCAAAATGGCTTGTTACGTGATTGTCATCAAACGATTGACCGATTCGATGATTTGTAAGCTCAGAATGGCTTGTTACATGATTGTCATCAAACGGTTGATCAATCTAGTTATTTGTTAGCTCATCAGAATGGCTTATTACATGATTGTCATCAAATGTTTGATCGATTTGTTGATTTGTAAGCACAGAATGGCTTGTTATGTGATTGTTATTGATTCTAATCGAACGGTTGACCAATTTCATGATTTGTAAGCTCAGAATGGCTTTTTACATGATTGTAGCTGATTTTCATCGAACGATTGAAGGATTTGGTGATTTGTAAGCTCAGAATGACTTGTTATGTGATTGTTATTGATTCTAATCAAACGGTTGACCGATTCGGTGATTTGTAAGCTCATAATGGATTTTTACATAATTGTAGCTGATTCCCATTAAATGGTTAACTAATTCAGTGATTTGTAAGTTCATAATGGCTTGTTACGTGATTGTAGCTGATTCTTATCGAACGGTTGAACGATTCAGTGATTTGTAAGCTCAGAATGGCTTGTTACATGATTGTAGTTTATTCTCATCAAACGGTTCACCAATTCAGTGATTTGTAAACTCAGAATGGCTTGTTACATAATTATAGCTGATTCTCATCGAATGGTTGACCGATTCGATGATTTGTAAGCTTAAAATCGCTTGTTACATGATTGTAATTCATTTTCATTGAACGGTTGACCAATCCAGTGAATTGTAAGCTCAAAATGACTTGTTAAATGATTGTAATTGATTGTCATCAAACGGTTGCCTGATTCGATGATTTGTAAGCTCAGAATGGCTTGTTAGGTGATTGTAACTAATTGTTATCAAATGGTTGACCAATTTGGTGATTTGTAAGCTCAGAATGGCTTGTTATGTGATTGTAGGTGATTCTCATCAAATGGCTGACCTATTCAGTGATTTGTAACCTCTAAATGGCTTGTTATGTGATTGTAATTGATTCTCATTGAATGGTTGACCGCTTCAATGATTTGTAAGGTCAGAATGGCTTGTTACATGATTATAGCTTATCCTCATTGAATGTTTGATCGATTCGGTCAATGGTAAGCTTAGAATGGCTTGTTATGTGATTGTTATTGATTCTAATCAAACAGTTGACCGATTCGGTGATTTGTTATCTATGAATGACTTTCTACGTGATTGTAGTTGATTCTCATCGAACGATTGACAGATTCGATGATTTGTAAGTTCTGAATGGCTTGTTACATGATTGTAGCTCATTCTTATCGAACGGTTGACTAATTTGGTGATTTCTAAGCTTAGAATCACTTGTTACATGATTGTAATTGATTCACATTAAACAATTGACCGATTTGGTGATTACTAAGCTCATAATGGCTTGTTATGTGATTGTAATTGATTATAATTAAACAGTTGACCACTTCGGTGATTTGTAAGTTTAGAATGGCTTGTTATGTGATTGTAGCTAATTCTCGTCCAACGGTTGAATGATTCGGCTATTTATAAGCTCAGAATGGCTTGTTATGTGATTATTATTGATTATAATCGAATAATTGACTGATTCGGTGATTTGTAAGCTCAGAATGGCTTGTTACATGATTGTAGTTGATTCTCATTGAACAGTTGACCAATTCGGTGATTTGTAAGTTCATAATAGTTTGTTACGTGATTATAGCAGTTTCTCATCAAACGGTTGAATGATTAGGTGATTTGTAAGCTCAGAATGGCTTGTTATATGATTGTTATTGATTTTAATTGAATGGTTGACCGATTCAGTGATTTGTAAGCTCAGAATGACTTGTTACATGATTATAATTGATTATCATCGAACGGTCAACCGATTTGATGATTTGTAAGCTCAGAATGGCTTGTTATGTGATTGTATTTTATTCTAATTGAGTGGTTGATCAATTCAGTTTTTTTAAGCTCAGAATGGCTTATTACATAATTTTAGCTGATTCTCATCGAATGATTGACCGATTCAATGATTTGTAAGCTAAAAATCACTTGTTACGTGATTGTAATTGATTCTCATTGAACAGTTGACCTATCCAGTGATTTGTAAGCTCAGAATGGCTTGTTATATGATTGTAACTAATTGTCATCAAACCGTTCATCGATTCGGTGATTTGTAAGTTCGGCATGACTTGTTATGTGATTGTAGCTAATTATCATTGAATGGTTGACCTATTCGGTCATTTGTAAGCTCAGAATGACTTGTTATGTGATTGTAATTGATTCTCATCGAATGGTTGACCGCTTTGATGATTTGTAAGCTCAGAATGGCTTGTTACATGATTGTAGCTTGTTCTTATCGAACATTTGACCGATTCAGTCATTTGTAAAGCTCAGAATGGCTTGTTATATGATTGTTATTGATTCTAATCAAACGGTTGACCGATTCGATGATTTGTAAGCTCAAAATGGCTTTTTACGTGATTATATCTGATTCTCATCGAATGATTGATAGATTCGGTGATTTGTAAGCTCAGAATGGCTTGTTACATGATTGTAGCTGATTCTTATTGAACAGTTGACCGATTCAGTGATTTCTAAGCTCAGAATGGTTTGTTATATGATTGTAATTGATTCTCATCAAACGGTTGTCCGATTCGGTTATTTGTAAGCTTAGAATGGCTTGTTATGTTATTATAATTGATTATAATTGAATGGTTGACCACTTCAGTGATTTGTAAGTTCAAAATGGCTTGTTACATGATTGTAGTTAATTCTCATCCAACGGTTGAACAATTCAGTGATTTTGTAATCTTAGAATGGCTTTTTATGTGATTGTAATTCATTCTCATCGAGCGGTTGACCACTTTGGTGATTTGTAAACTCAGAATGGCTTGTTACATGATTGTAGCTTATTCTCATCGAACATTTCACTGATTCGGTCATTTGTAAGCTCAGAATGGCTTGTTATGTGATTGTTATTTCTTCTAATCGAACAGTTGACTTATTCTGTGTTTTGTAAGCTCAGAATGGCTTTTTACATGATTGTCGCTGATTCTCATTGAATGGTTGATAGTTTTAGTGATTTGTAAGCTCATAATGGCTTGTTACATGATTATAGCTCATTCTTATCAAACGGTTGACCGATTCGATAAGTTCTAAGCTCAGAATGGCTTGTTAGATGATTGTAATTGAATCTCATCAAATGGTTGACCGATTCGGTGATTTGTAAGCTCAAAATGGCTTGTTATGTGATTGTAATTGATTATAATTGAACAGTTGACCGCTTTGGTGATTTGTAAGTTCAGAATGGTTTGTTACGTGACTGTAGGTGATTCTCATAGAATGGTTGACCGATTCGGTGATTTGTAAGTTTAGAATGGCTTTTTACGTAATTGTAGTTGATTCTCATTGAACAGTTGAACGATTCAATGATTTGTAAGCTCAGAATGGCTTTTTATGTGATTGTTATTGATTCTAACTGAATGGTTGACCAATTCAATGATTTGTAAGCTCAAAATGGCTTGTTACATGATTGTAATTAATTTTCATTGAAAGGTTGATTGATTCGGTGATTTGTAAGCTGAGAATAGCTTGTTACATGGTTGTAGTTTATTCTCATTGAACGGTTGACCAATTCAGTGATTTGTAAGCTCTGAATGGCTTATTACATAATTGTAGTTGATTCTCATTGAATAGTTGACCTATTCGGTGATTTGTAAGCTTGTTACATGATTGTAATTGATTTTCATTGAACAGTTGACTGATCCAGTGATTTGTAAGCTTAGAATGGCTTGTTACATGATTGTAACTAATTATGATCAAACCGTTGACTGATTCAGTGATTTGTAAGCTTAGAATGGCTTGTTACGTGATTGTAGCTCATTCTCATCGAATGGTTGACCTATTTAGTGATTTGTAAGCTCAGAATGACTTGTTATGTGATTGTAATTGATTCTTATCGAATGGTCAACTGATCACTTATAATCAAGTGATTTGGGGCTTACAAAATCACCGAATCGGTCAACCATTCGATGAGAATCAGCTATAATTATGTAACAAGCCATTCTGAGATTATAAATCACCAAATCAGTCAACAGTTCAATGACAATCAGCTATAATCATGTAACAAGCCATTTTGAGCTTTCAAATCACTGAATTAGTCAACCGTTTGATTAGAATCAATAACAATCACATAACAAGCCATTCTGAACTTACAAATCACCGAATCATTCAACTGTTGGATAAGAATTAGCTATAATCATGTAATAAGCCATTCTGAACTTACAAATCACTTAAGTCCTGAACCGTTCAATTATAATCAATAACAATCACATAACAAGCAATTCTGAGCTTACAAATGACTGAATCGGTCAAACATTTGGCTAGAATAAGCTACAATTATGTAACAAGCCATTTTGAGCTTACAAATCACTGAAGCGGTCAACCGTTCGATGAGAATCAATTACAATCATGTAACAAGGGATTTTGAGCTTACAATTTACCAAATTGGTCAACCGTTTGATGAGAATCAGCTACAATTACATAACAAGCCATTCTGAGCATACAAATCACTGAATCAGTCAATCGTTCAATTAAAATAAACTACAATGATATAACAAGTCATTCTGAATTTACAAATCACCGAATCAGTCAACCATTTGATTAGAATCAATAACAATCACATAACAAGCCATTATGAGCTTACAAATCACTGAATTGTTCAACCGTTCGATGAGAATGAGCTACAATCACATAACAAGCCATTCTGAGCTTACAAATCACCAAATCTATCAACCATTCGATGAGAATCAACTACAATCACGTAAAAAGTCATTCTGAGCTTACAAATCATCGAATCGGTCAACTGTTCAATGAGAATCAGCTACAATCATGTAATAAGGCATTTTCAGCTTACAAATCACTGAATCAGTTAACCATTCGATTAGAATCAATAACAATCACATAACAAGCCATTCTGAGCTTAAAAATCACCAAATTGTTCAACCCTTGGATGAGAATCAGCTACAATCACGTAACAAGCCATTCTGAACGTACAAATCATCGAATCGGTCAACCGTTCAATGAGAAAAAATTACAATCAAGTAACAAGCCATTATAAGCTTACAAATCACTGAATCGGTCAACCATTCGATGACAATCAATTACAATCACGTAACAATCCATTCTAAACTTACAAATAACTGAATCGGTCAATCGTTTGATTAGAATCAATAACAATCACGTAACAAGCCATTCTGAGGTTACAAATCACTGAATTATTCAACTACAATCATGTAACAAGCTATTCTGAGCTTACAAATCACCGAATCGGTCAACCATTTGATTAGAATAAATAACAATCACATAAGAAGCCATTCTGAGCTTACAAATGACTGAATCGGTAAAACGTTCAATGAGAATAAGCTACAATTATGTAGCAAGCCATTCTGAGCTTACAAATCTCCGAAGCGGTCAACTGTTTGATGAGAATCAATTACAATCACATAACAAGCCATTCGAAGAGAATCAATTATAATCTCCAAAGTGGTCAATCGTTTGATGACAAACCTGGTTTTACATGCCATACGTGTTAGGATTAGGTAATACTAAGAGGGGGTTGAATCAGTATTACAGAACTTAGTTTTTAACTTTGAACAATTATAGACAATCCAAAGTAATGTGGAAAATAAAATAACATATAAGCGCAACAAATTACTCATGACACCATGATTTGTTCTCAAGGAAACCCTAGCCAAAGGGAAAACCCCGGTGGGGATGGTACCCACAAATATGTACTAAAATATAGTATCCCTGTTATGAGATCTAGCCTTGTTACGAGCTAATTATTACATAGTACATTTCAATGTTAGAGGATTACAAAAACCGTGTTAGGGGTATACAAAACACCTAGTTAAAGGCTGTGAGCAAACTGCTCTTACAATCAACACTTGTCTTTAAAAAGGTATTTCTCAAAAGGGGAACATTAGAAGCACATATATTGCTTAGATAGTTCCAATTATAGCTCGGCCTCTTACTAATCTCGCATTTGATCTCTGCTCTTATATTCACAAACTTACTCCATCATTATAAACTATTCCATACTTCACTTTCACAAATTCAATCTATACTTATACAAAATTAGCATTCCAGTTGGCCTCATAATTGCCATACAAAACATAATAGAAACTTATGTAAATGATATATATGGAGTCGGTGCTCTTATATTACCAAAGTGTCAGCAATATATTTTATTTACTTGACTTAGTACGTTACCATTTCCATTATGCTTTCCTTAATCTTTGCAACTGTTCATATACCATGTTACATTGTTTTACTGTCTTTGCATACCTTTCGTTAACTATATCTCATGGATCTAATAACCAAAACTTATGTGCTCTTAACTAAAGCATGCACACATCCCAAATTACCTTTAGTTAACTTTGCAAGCCATAATACCTCATATATCTTCATCGCTGACCAAAACTGTGGCGTTGTACACTGTTATCCTGATTCTGGACTTAGTCATTTTCATGATTGTGACTCCAGTGACAATCTCCACAACATGAGATCACTCCATCATGAGTGTTGCCATAAATGACAACCCTCAAGTGATAACTAGAGCTCCAAAACATCACATGCCAACAATCTCTCCCTTTGGCATTGATGACAACACTTAGAAAAATGACTAAGTGTCACAAAGCAATTATTCAGTGCATACGACGCTGTCTCTGTTGCCTTAAGCTCAGTAAGATTAGATACTGACATTGAGCTTCCAACCTTTATCATCTCTAAGAGACGAGTCTCCAATATTGAGAGCTTGGGAGTCAATAGGCTTCTTATTGAGCCAAATGTGTCTGCAACTCTCCCTTTCTCCATTTCCAGTTCTCCTATCATTTCTAATATCCTGGATGTCTCCTTATCTACCTCTCCCACAGTTTGTGAAGATGATTCACAATTGTCCATTATACTGTCAAGGCTAGCCCTGTCTTTGGCTATGGCCTCCTCAATATTCTTCAAATGTCTGCAGGGATTTATGCAATAGCTATATAATTTCTTGCCATGTGCTACACAACTCTTGGCTTTGAGAGTGGTAGCCTTAAGAATGCCTAAGTCCCATGAAATAGACTTATGAACTTTGCTCAACTTCTTTTCCAAGAAGTTATTTTCATTCTTCTCCTCTTCTATTGTTAGCGATGAGTCAAAATGACTGTCAAAGCAGTGCAATATTGTACCGAGATTCTCACCCTCATCCTTATCTTTTTGAATAACTAGTGAGGGAAGTAGCTTGTTTACTGTTTCTACAACCCCGACCATTATCTTAGCTCAGTTGTCTCCTTTCTTAACTGATCTCTCCTTAGCTTTAGCAAAAAGCCATCAATGAAAGTTTCATCAGCTCATCTTCATCCAAGTTGTCCACATCAGAACTAACTAGTTTGGCCACACTTGCTAACAAAAGGGAATGTATTCAGTCTGACTTCAGCAACATCCTTTGATTTACGTTGTTTTTCTTGCTGTTCTTCTTGCTGTAACTTCTTCTCCTGTATTCTTTCTTCTAGTTTCTCTTCTGATTTTCTTCCTTCCGTCTGTTCCTGATCTTCAACCTCCATCGCATTGTCCACCTTGTCCATAAATGGATCATTTACATGCTATGAAGTGTCAAGTCTAACAGGCACACCAGTGACAAAGAAGTCTGGTTACAAGTTAACTTGAGCACTATCATCTATTGCTTTTGAGCTCTCTCCTAAACCCAAGGAAATAGGTTTAGCAGTCTTATGCAGTGACACCTTTATAGGCATGCCATTCATTAGAACTTGGTCTAATGCCTTTTGAGTATCTTCAATTACCTCATCATATTTGCTGGCCATAATCTTGACTATTCTATTCTTTGTTCTTAGTAGAGGTTTTAGTGCCTTTATGATTCTTTCTCTTTCCTAAATAGACACAACCGACAACATATCATCGATTGTCTTATTTCTTATGTTCTCATCCTCTGAGTGTGCTAACTATTTTCTGATTTCCAGTTTGTTGTACAGGTCTTTGGGGACACTGGCTTCATCTTCCCACAAATTCTATTTATAAACGAACAAATGCTCAGTGATAGTGTCCTCAATGATTGCTTGGTCCTCAGGGCTATAGCTCTCATAGTATCTATTTATTGATATCACATTTCCATCTTTGATAACCCTTTTCTTCAGTAATTTCATATCTGGTTTCCACAAGGAGTGTGGATTCTTTGAATCATTTCATCTTCCTCTTTATCGATGACCTTTTCTTCCTTCTTCTTCCTCTTTACCTCTATCTCTTTTCCTTTTGTACTGACTTGCTTGACTATCCTAGAAGATCTTCTAGGAAAAGCTATAGTCTCAACTTCATGTGCTTCTTCCTCTTGAGAAACTGATAAATCAACAATGTTATCAGTAGTGATTGTCTTCTCTGTTTCTAATGGAATGGGTGAATCAGTGGCAATATTAGAAGATGCCTCCATCTTATTTCTGATATCTATCAATTGTGCTTTTGTAATACCCACCATTGCAATGATATCTTCCACTATCTTGCTGACTGTCCTCTTTCTTGTTACTTTCTCTCATTTTTCTTTGACTTTTTCATTTTTTTTGTATGTACCCCATCTTTCTTGAGTAGGGTCCTTTTCTGCTTCCAATACATGCTCTACTTGCATAGTTAGTATTTCAGCACTTACCTCATATCCCATAGGATAACACCACTGTCACTAATATTCTTCCTTATGACCACAGGTGATGTTGCTTTTGGTTCACTAGATCTTCTTGGTTCTCTTCTGTTATCATCTCCATTGTATCTACAACACTTCGCAATGTGACTTGGATTATTGCATCTGTAACAAATAGGTGGTCTTCTTCTTTCTTGATTAGTTTGTAGCTTACAGTACCTTGTTGTGTGCCCAAAGTTATTGCATTTCTGACATGCAATCTTGGCTACAGATTCTTCTCTGATATAGTCTTGCTTATACCTGGACTGATCAGGTTTTCTACAATCTGCCTTCTTGTGTCCATGCCTATAGCAATTAAAATAATAGCTAGTAAAGGGATTAGAATTACCTTTATTTCTGCAATCTCTTTTCATGTGTCCAATTTTGTTGCATCTGAAGCATCTACCTCTGAAAGGTCTGAATTGTTCTCTAGGTTCTTCATTTGTAGGTCTTTCTTCAGGAATAGGTCTTTCCTCATTCTTGGCTTCTTTTGGTTCTTCTTGAGTTTTTGAGCTTTCAGTTTTATTTGATCCACTCATGTCTTCTTTAGAATTCTGTCCTGCTCTTTGTTCATCATTCATGTCTCTGCTCATGTAATTTCTCAATGTGTAGTTTGGCTTGAGTGAGTTCACCTTTAATGATCTGATTGTATTTATCCAATTCCTGATGTTTATCCTTGTAATGGTTAAGTTTAGTCTTTACTTGTCTTATCTGCAAGTTAGCTTCTTTTAGTGACTCTTCACCTTTGTTTCTTTCATCCTTTTCATGCTAAATTTCCTTGATCATGAAGAGATTGATTTGTTCTTTTTCTGCCTCCAACTTCTTTACTTTGTCTGATCTATCATTGTCTGAACCTTCTTTGATTTTCTCCATAAGGTCTTGTCTTTGATTTTTTACAATCTCAAGTTGTTCTTTAAGTTTTATCATGAAACTTTCTGCTCTTCTTAATTTGAATTTTAGTTCGCCATTCTCAGCTTTCATCTTATCCAGATCTTCAAGTGCAGCTTCAATGTTCACTTGTAAATCTTCTGAATCAATTCTGATCTCTCTTAAGCTGTTAAGATTTCTCTCAAATGGCCAAAAGCTCTGATACTAATTGTTAGGATTAGGTAATACTGAGACGGGGGGTGAATCAGTATTACAGAACTTTGTTTTTAACTTTAAACCATTATAGACAATCCAAAGTAATGCAGAAAAGAAAAGAACATATAAACACAACACATTACTTATGACACCATGATTTGTTTTCAAGGAAACCCTGGCCAAAGGGAAAACCCCGGTGGGGATGGTACCCACAAATATGTACTAAAATATAGTATCTCTGTTAGGAGATCTAGGGTTAGAGAATTACAAAAACCCTGTTAGGGGTATACAAAACACTTGGTTAAAGGTGGTTAGAAAACTGCACTTACAATCAACACTTGTCTTCAAAAAGGTAGTTCTCAAAAGGGGAACAATATAAGGACATATCTTGCTTAGATAGTTCCAATTATATCTTGGCCTCTTACTGATCTCGCATCTGATCTCTACTCTTATATTCGCAAACTTACTCCATCGTGATAAACTATTCCATACTTCGCTTTCACAAAACTAATCTATACTTATATAGAATTAGCCTTCTAGTTGGCCTCATAATTGTCATTCAAAATATAATAGAAACTTATGTAAATGATATATACGGAGTCGGCGCTCTTATATTACCAAAGAGGCAGAAATATACTTTATTTACTTGACTTAACATGTTACCATGTCCATTATGCTTTCCTTAATCTTCGCAACTGTTCATATACCCTGTTACATTGTTTTACTGTCTTCGCATACCTTCTGATCACTGTATCTGACAGGTCTGGTAACCAAAACTTATGCACTCTTAACTGAAGCATGCACACATCCCAAATTACCTTCAGTTAACTTCGCAAGCCATAATAGCTCATATATCTTCATCGCTGACCAAAATTGTGGCGCTGTACCCTATTATCTTGATTCTGGACTTAGTCATTTTCATGACTGTAACTCCAGTGGCAATCTGCACAACATGCGATCACTCCATCATGAGTGTTTCCATAAATGACAACCCTCAAGTGATACCTAGTGCTCCAAAACATCACATGCCAACAATAGATTCCCTTAAGAATATAATTTTCTTTTAACATCAGGAATTAATGTGACCTGTAGTCAATTTAATGTCATTTTGTCTTTCAAGCATTAACTTCAAATCATCTGAAAAATCCTCTTGGCACCTGAGATGTACATTCCGATTTATCAAATTGGCCACCTTCTAATTAATGTTTGTTCTATTAATTTTTTACACCCTTTTTTGCCAATTCACAAGTTTCCCTTTTGGTTCGTCACAAAATAGCGGAATATTGCTACTTCTCCACTGTTATCAATTTGGCCCATGAAATAGCAAAAAATCGCTATCTCGCCATCCTTATCCTTACTACAACACAATGGTGAAATATTTCTATTTCACAATTGATGTTTTGAGGACCTACGAAATAGAAAAAAATATCCCTTTATTCATTTTAAAAGGACAGTTTTTCAAATATAATATTTCTCTTTCATCAAGTGCAAAAATGTGGCATTTTGGCAAAGCTTCAAAAGAAAATTTTCAAGTGACCCAAAAGTCTATAGAAGAAGAGATGACTAATGGAAAACTTGGTAAATTTGTGGTTGACATGAATGAATCAGATATAGAAGATTGTGTTAGTGACCCTTAGAGAGTAACTGATCTTGAGGTAGAACTTATGTCTTCTCTAGATGAGATTAAGAAACTCAAAAAGGTGAATACAAATTTAGAGAAGCAACTCCACGAAGAAACAAATTTCAAGACTGAAACTCATTTAGCCATTGGGAATGCAGAGAAAATAGTTACAAATTGTAATTATCAACTTGAAGAAGACAAGAGAAAAGAGATGTTAAGCAGTTAGAAAATGTGACTAAATTTAATCTTGAAGTTAAAACAAGTGAGTGTCGAAAGATTGAAGGAGATATAGTCACATTAAGGAGGGAACTAGAAAATTTGTCTTGCAAATTTCCCAAGAATCTTCAACTCAAAGATAAGACAAATATACTGAATGATATGTTGGGTAGGCCAATGAGTCACAAGGATCTTCTTGATTTAGGCTCTAACAAAAGGACAAAGTTCTGGTGTTCAAGATGAGTGGTGTAGGAGAACCTAAAGTACAATAGGAAAAAGAGGTTAAGAGTCCTTATATCAGATATTAAAATATATTTGAGTCATTTGTGATGTATTTGAGTCCATATGTAAGGCTATGTGAAGCCATTTATATGACATTGTTAATATTGTCATGTTAAGGTCCTAGTTTGTTCAAGAAGATCAAAATATGAAAGAATGCCTAATAAAGGCTAAAATTGATGTAAAATGTCTATTAATTCCATTTTAGGGTGATTTAAGTGTCCATGCAAATATTTGTCAAGTTTGGAGTTAAACTAGTAAAGTTGTCATAAAAAGTTGTAATGCAAAATACAAATAAAAGAATGTCAAGAAAATGCATAATGGTTAAAAGAATGTAAGGAGATGGTTTAAAAGGTGGTTGGGAAGTTTTAAACCACCAAAACCACTATAAAAGAATTGTAATAGTCGTTCCAAATGAGAAGAAGGAAACATTTTGGAGTAATTTTGAGATTTTCTAATATAGATATTTTGATTTGTTTTTCAGTTTTAGTGTTGGTTCCAGGTCTTGTACGGCCATTTACGACTTGGAAACCCTATAAATATGTAATTTTTAGATATTAGGATGAATTAAATTCCTTTTCCTTTTGGTTTGGATTAATTTCATTATGTTTTGAGAAATTTATGGCAGTTTTGGTAAAAGTTGTCAATTGCAGATTTGAGAATTTCAGGGAATAGTCGCGTTGAAACATTTGGTACGGACACATTTTTGAAAATAAGAACCTATAAAAATATTCATTGGAAATATATGTGAATTAAGTTTTATTTCCTTTTGGTTTGAGTCATTTTTATGCAGATTTGTGAAAGTTATGAGTATTTGAGTGGAAACTAGTTTTTAAAAATCTGCATTGGAGTTGCAGGCAGTGATTTGGGCTTGTAGAATGATTTATGAATGATAAAAATAAATGGATTACATATTTGGAAACTATAATCATTAATAGTTAATTTGGAATTGGTTTGGTGTCATTTGGATTCATTTTGAGAAATATATGAGATGCCCTAGGCAGGGTTTGGTGTTTTAAATCTGAATTATGATAGGGATATGGATCAGAATTTTTAGTCTGAAACAATAATTGTTTGAGGAATAAAATGGTGTCTTAAGACCTTAAGATTTGGTGAGGTGGTATATATTATAGTTATCTACAAAATTTGTTTCTTCCAGAAATTTTAGTTTTGAGTTTTATTGGGATGAATAAATCAATCTTTAAAGACTGTCTTGAAGACAGCAATGTTGTGGGTTTCCTCGTAAATATGGCTTTATACAAAGAAATTATTGAATGAATTTTGAAAGGATCATAAAGGATCCTATTGATTTTTTGGTTTGTAAGATTCTCTACATCAATTGGTATCAGAGCTTGAAGATCTTGAGTGTGTGGGTAGAGCGCCGAGGGAGGCAATCCACACCAGGACCTTGGAGATTTGGTATTTGTTTTGTTGATGAGTTTTGGTTGCAGGTGCTCATCCATCTTGCTGCATGTGAAGGTCGGGTTGTGTGTACAGACACTAGAAGTATGTTAAGGGCCAAGAGAAGGTCCAGGGCCAAGGAGTGGTCCATTTGATTGCCAAGAGACTAGGGAGAGAGGCAAAGATGAGGACTCCTAGGTGAGGCATATGGGAGAGTTGTTTGTGGTGAGTTTGAAGCAGCAATGGTAAAGGTGGATCTCTAACTGATAAGGCACCATGGAGTTGCAGCCATTAATGCTCCACTGATAGGAGTATTTGAGAATATCATTTTGAGGACAGTCTTGTGTCCTTAAGGGAAAAGATGATGGCGATGAAGGCATGAAGAGGCAAAGGTACATGAAGGTAAAGGTGAAGATTTTTGTTATAATTTTTTTGCAGGTTATAGCACACTTTTTCAAGAGACTTGGAAAATTTTCAAGGTTGGCAGTATGGTGTAGGAGCACCTAAAGTACAATAGGAAAAAGAGGTTAAGAGTCCTTATATCAAATATTAAAATATATTTTATTCATTTGTGATGTATTTGAGTCCATATGTAAGGCTATGTGAAGCTATTTATATGACATTGTTAATATTGTCATGTTAAGGTCCTAGTTTGTTCAAGAAGATCAAAATATGAAAGAATGCCTAATAAAGGCTAAAATTGATGTAAAATATATATTAAGTCCATTTTAGGGTGATTTAAGTGTCCATGAAAATATTTGTCAAGTTTGGAGTTAAACTAGTAAAGTTGTCATAAAAAGTTGTAATGCAAAATGCAAATAAAAAAATGTCAAGAAAATGCATAATGGTTAAAAGAATGTAAGGAGATGGTTTAAAAGGTGGTTGGGAAGTTGTAAACCACCACAACCACTATAAAATAATTGTAATAGTCATTCCAAATCAATATGAGAAGAAGGAAATATTTTGGAGTAATTTTGAGATTTTCTAATATAGATATTTTGATTGGTTTTTCAGTTTTAGTGTTGGTTTTAGGTCTTGTACAGACATTTACGACCTGGAAACCCTGTAAATATATAATTTTTAGATATTAGGATGAATTAAATTCCTTCTCCTTTTGGTTTGGATTAATTTCATTATGTTTTGAGAAAGTTATGGCAGTTTTGGTAAAAGTTGTCAATTGCAGATTTGAGGATTTCAGGGAACAGTCGTGTTGCAACATTTGGTACAGACACATTTTTGAGAATCAGAACCTCTAAAAATATTCATTGGAAATATATGTGAATTAAGTTTTATTTCCTTTTGGTTTGAGTCATTTTTATGCAGATTTGTGAAAGCTATGAGTATTTGAGTGGAAACTAGTTTTTAAAAATCTGCATTGGAGTTGCAGGTAGTGATTTGGGCTTGTAGAATGATTTATGAATGATAAAAATAAATGGCTTACATATTTGGAAACTATAATCATTAATAGTTAATGTGGAATTGGTTTGGTGTCATTTGGATTCATTTTGAGAAAGATATGAGATGCCCTAGGCAGGGTTTGGTGTTTTAAATATGAATTATGATAGGGATATGGATCAGAATTTTCAGTCTAAAACAATAATTGTTTGAGGAATCAAATGGTGTCTTAAGACCTTAAGATTTGGTGAGGTGGTAGATATTATAGTTATCTACAAACTTTGTTTCTTCCAGAAATTTTAGTTTTGAGTTTTAGTGGGACGAATAAATCAATAAATCAATCTTTAAAGACTGTCTTGAAGACAGCAATGTTGTGGGTTTCCTCGTAAAGATGGCTATATACAAAAAAATTATTGAATGGATTTTGAAAGGATCATAAAGGATCCTATTGATTTTTTGGTTTGTAAGATGCTCTGCATCAATGAGTCTAAACATGAAATAGTGTTTACAACAATAGATGGAAAGAGATTCATTGCTAGAAAAACTCCAAGAAAGAAGTTAGAACTGAATCACCATGATGCTATTTTAGAAATAGAAAATATGTTTGTTGATGAAAAACATTTGGTCTTCAACAGAGTTGGAAGAAGAAACAACTAGTCCACAAGATCTTTATTTACCAAAAAAAATTATTGATTGAGGTATAACTATTCTCAGTTTGATGGTTATTTCTATTTTTGTCATAAATATGGTCATAGAGCAAGAAATTGTAGAATTCATACAAGATATGGCTTTGGATGGAGTAAGTTCTTATAATGTGTCGAATCAGAACTATAATATTAGATGCAGAGTGATTGTTGGTTCTATGAAAGAAATGATCATACAAGGTACACCAATGAATGTTCTTACATAACAAATAGAATAAATTATTTTTCCTTTAGTCTGGATAAAAATGTAATAGGTAATAGATGTAATCTTTTTTGACATAAAGCACAATTTTGAAGAAATGTTTTTGGTGAAATCATCTCAATATATTAGGAAAACGAAAGTGGTGTGGAAGAGAAAAGAAAGTGAAGAATAAGGAAAAACTAATCTTGTGTATATCGCACAAAACACATCAGAAAGTGCCTAAAATATCGGCATGAGTAAAGGGTGTGAAGGTTAGTCTTCTACCTTTTAGCGCCTAGAGAAAATAAGGAATTTGAGTTAGATTATGCATAGTGCAGTGACAATAAGTGTAGTGTTATTAAATGATAGTATTGTTGTAGTTGGTTTGGTTGCTTCTTGAGTCGATTCGAGTATTCATTTTTTTGCCAAGATTATTTCGTATGTCAAGATGTTCATCGTTATCGATCAATAATAGTCTTGGTGCACTAGTAATATGTCATATTGATTTTGGTATCAAAGGGTGTTCATTAATTAATTAAGTTATCAAAAGTTACACATTGATGGTTATAGAAGAAATAACCAATAATATTAGGAAGAGTCAATGATGATAATATGTGATAGTGGCATTGATCTTAAGGCTTTTGACAGTAATATAAGCTTTGATTCACTGTGCAGATAGTTGGTGTGTTTAGAGGTTATTGAAGATGTCTTTCCTAGTGTTATGATTTTCTGCCAAAGACTGAGTTGCAAGATGTTATTGTTCAAGGTTTTGTTATTCATCATTGTTTACGTGTCTGTAGAAGGAAGCTACAGTGATCTTGGTCCAGTATTTTCACTATACAATCTATTCTAGTGGTCATTGTTTTGACAACAGTTGCGAATATGGTCATATGGTAAATAAGTATGATAGTTCTTCCTTGAAACAATATGCACTTGTATTAAACATGTCAACAATACTTTTAGAGTGATAGCTTTGTGACAATAACTTAAATTTGTTAAGATACAACATTTTCTTGAAAGTGATCATAGATATGTTCATGAACAGTGACTTTGTTGATTTATGAATAGTTTATTTTGGATAATGACTTGTTTTTTTCGTATGCACTTTGATAGCATTATTTGATGTTTCATCGAAATTCTCTATATGCTTTGCTTGATAATAATGGGAGATGAATCGTTGATTTTGTTGGTAGTGTGTTGATGGTAATGGTAATCTTGGATGAATATAATAATCTTCTTGTTAGTGATGTTTCTTAAATGGAAGTGATTTAGATAGAGTTGACACATTTTTAATGGTTTGTGAAGGTTATGTTGCCGTTGAAAAAAAGTTGATTAACAGGCCAGTCATCTTAGTTGTTTCTTTGGTTGACAGAGTGCAATGTTCATTTATCAATGTACTATGTTTACACAGTTTCTTGTGCATTTAGATTTAGGAGAGCTTCATATTTTATTCTTCATCTATGGGTTATAAATGAATCATACCATGACTTGTTTCTTTATTGCTTGTGACATGTGTATTGACACAATATTCTCCATTATGACACTTAGTGTTTTGGTGTGTATGAAAACTCTTCTAGTGGGATGCACAATTGTTATAATAGTCACAATGGTGTTCTTGACACTTTTGTTAGTATAAGGGGTCATTATTGTTTCCATCTTGATAATTCACAAGGAGAGCAATGATAATATATTTAAGGATTAAACTATATGTTGGAACGTGGTTGGTGAAACTTCATTGCTTATGCTTCTATATAAAGACATGAAATTTGAGGCTTGCACTTAGTTCAATTGAATCTTGTTGAATGTTGGTTAACTTCATTTAATGTGATGATTTTGATTAACATTCAAATTATTTGTAAGTTGGTTATGGACACTGTGAATTGGTTATATGTTGTGATTGCGAGTTGGCAAAAGAATAATGTCTAGTAATTTGATACAGTTGGTAATGCATTCAATAACCCGTAAGATTACACCATTTGACTTGGAAAATTTGGTACGCATTGCATAAATGGGTACTTGTGATGAAATTGGGACTTATCATAATACAATCTTAACAATTTTCTTTAACGGTTTTAATACATCATCATTATTCCTTTTTGGAGTATGCAATTCAGTGATTGAAATCTTCACTATGAATATTTTGTTGGGAAAGAGACACTGATATTGATTGTATGTTTTCATTGATGACAACTATATCTATTTCGCATGGTCTCTCAACATATCTTATGTATATTGAAGGTTAGGTTGAATATTTGGCTAGGTATGGTCAAACAAGCAACAATGGATAGATTTGGTAATTTGATCGGCATGGATATGTTTAGTGGATTTATGAGCACATAACTTAACAAAAGGTTGGTTAGAGTATATTTTGTGATAAACTATGATCGTAGAAGCTGATGTGATGTTTTGGATATGTTTTGATTATCTAAGTATGGAGTTGGCAGAGGAATATGAGACACAATTAGACAATAGATGAATCGATTAGTGATCCTGCTAGATCGATGATTTGATCAGTTTGATTGTATATTTGGGTTAAGACAAAATGTTACACATTATCTACAACTTGGTATAGGTTAGCATGATGACTTAATCATTTTTTTCTCGAGAACATACATGCTTCCTATATTTCTTTTGGAGGCGATAGTGAACATACTATATTTTGGTAATATGTATATAAGATCGAGTTTGTGTATTGATTATGATGATGAGATTGATGCTATAGTTAATGATTATTATATGAAGATCGGAGATGTTATGAATCTAATTGTAGAGGATAATTTGATGTACTTACATGGAACTTCACATTCATATATGATTCTAGTTTCCGTTTAGCATTTTGGATTGTACTCCAAACATTTTTGTAAGAAGTAAGCTTTGTAAGGGATGTATCCCTATCTTTTGTATTGAGAAGTGAGCTCCAGGCGTGTT
>MU226727.1:234593-250069 GCA_018584345.1 Thuja plicata
GATCAAATTTTCCATGTTTTCCTTTGTCTTCCAACCTAGAATTCCATAACAAAACCAAGTCATTTAATTCAAATTTTATTTCTATAACTTTTTTGTCATACAAGTTCTCCATTTGTAACTGCATCTTTGCATTTTTTGAAGCTGATTATCTCTTGGTTTCATCCAATTGAATTAAATATTCAATTCTCAATTGCATCTCATCATCTAGATCCTCATCATAAAATTGGACAAACTTGTACATCTCTAACAAGTTTTTCTGAGGCATTCTTACATGTATCCCATACACCAAATCAAAAGGTGCACACCCAATTGCGTTCTTAACATTCACTCTATTGGCCCTCACAACCAATTGCAATTTTGAGTTCCATGCTTTTTTGTTTTTTTCAAGGATCATCTTAAGAATCTTTATCAAGCTCTTATTTGTGAATTCTTCTTGCCCATTCCCAAATCTTCTCAAAATTCCTTGTATTTACTAGATCTGAAACACATTGCATTGTCACACACAATCTTCTCATGATAACCAAACCTAGTAACAATGTTGTTTAACAGGAAGTCAGTTACCATTTTGCTTGTTGCATTTTTTGTGGGAACAACTTCTCCCCGCTTTGTAAAATAATCAGTGGAAATTAGGTTCCAAGAGTGCCCTCCACTTGACTTGTTGGGTATATCTCCTATAAAGTCCATTCTCCAATTTTGGAAAGGAGCTTGAACCTCAACTGGTTTCAATGGTACATTTCCTAAGAATTTTAACTTGCCAGATAATCTTTGACAAGCATCACAATTTCTTACCAGCTTTTCAGCATCCCTGAAAATTATAGGCCACCAAAATCCTGCTCTCAAAACCTTTTGAGCAGTAGTTCTACCCATGTAGTTGTTACAAATAACAGTCCACAATACAACTCAGAGGGAGGTTGAATAATTTGTATGATAGATTATTAAACTTTAAACTTTAAGCACCACAATATCAAATCCAATGAACACAATGAATGCCAACCCAATAACACAATATTTTGGTTTCGGGGAAACCCTGTTAAAGGTAAAAACCCTGGTGGGGATTAGCACCCACAAATGATGTACTGAGAGTATACTTATCCTTGTTAGAAGATATAGCCTTGTTAGGGGCTTATTGAAACATTACAGTACATAGTCCTTGTTAGAGGACAAACCCTGTTAGGAGTCAAGAACAAAAAGGGAGGGCTCACTACCCAAGGCTCACTGCCCAAAGAAGGTTAAATCAACCTTCAAAACTCACTATTCGCAACACAAGTGTATATGAGGAAATACACAACCTTTTGAACTGTTTCAGCAACAATTGTCTTTGCTTGATCAGTTCCAATGAAGTCCACCCATAAACCTCTGCTCTACATACAATAGACACAAGCTCGCAACTTTCACAAACTCTCTATTTCATCCTCTTCACATCCATATCTTTTCCAAAGAAAAGACCTTTCATTTATACCCTATTACAATTCTCATGAATAGGTCGGCCCATAAGCCTTTCCTAATTACAAATAATTATATAACCCCTTGCTAAGATACACACGGTATCTAGAACAAGTATACAATAATCATATTAGCCGTTGGATGTTTTATTGGTAGCATCATAAGATCATACAATACACATTAGCATAATTATGGGTATATGAATATGATCTATATTAGATGAAAATGTGGGAATCTCACCTAAGCATCAAAGACATATAAGTCAAGATGACTAGTGTAGTAAGGTTCCCTAAATTTGCTATAGCAAGATTATGTGTTCATCGAGACACAAGAAACTCAAGATGACTAGAATCATGTACTTGCGAAAAATAGTCAAGGATGATACTTTGTTGATCCTAAGGTCAAGTGAGACCAGCATAAATGCTCATGAAAAAGGATCTACAAAATATACCCACAAGCAGATAAAGAAATAAAACTTGTTCTCATGCCCCCAGTTTTCTAGCTCAACATCACCAAAAACTATTAGGGAGAAAACACTCATCAAAGAAATCATCATAGACAACACACAAATAAAATAAAGACAAGCAATCCTCATCGATTGTTTAAGTGTGTGTGTGTGTGTGTAAGTCACAAAATCAAACTTTGAATATCACATCTGCCAATGAGAAATATCATACTAGACTGCAGGTAGGACATCTAATAAGTGTTGAAAAACATTTGATGCTAGGGTAGTGTTCAGAAACATAATTGGGGAGGTGTCCCAAAGACTAGCACATCCAAGAGACCTAAGCGAATACAGTTATGCCCCCTAGACAAAGACCAAGACCATATCTAGACCAAGGAAACAAGGTAAAGGCATGATGAAAATGGATAAGTGTTAGGACAAATGCTAAAAGATAGAGGTGCAAAGGCCTCAAGTAGCACCCGTTTCCAGGTTTTCACTTCTTAGATAATTTTTTGATTTTTTCAATTTTTCATTTTTTGGATTTTTCAGGACTTTTTATTCTTTTTAGGATTTTTAAGCTTCATATATCAATTTTTTTGGATTTTTTCAGGATCATATATCAATTTTTTTAGGAACATATATCAATTTTTTTTAAAAAAATTCAGTGTTATATATCAATTTTTTTGTAATTTTTTCAGGATCATATATAAATTTTTTTTCAATTTTTTTATGATCAATAAATATGTACAAAAGGGATGCCCCTAGACAGAAATAGGCATCACTCTAAAGCAAGATCACATCATGTAGTCCCAATGCTCAGCAAGGTGGAGGACAATAGGGATTAGCAAGCTAGTGGAAGAGATAGAAGACATGAGAATGAAGAAGAATGAAGGGAAGAAATCCTAAAAGGCAAACTCCTCAAGAGTACCCAAGATAGGGAAAATGATTTTCATGTAAAGAACATTTGGACAAGCAATGAAAGGGCTACATAGGATAAGCCACAAAAGTGCAATGCAGAAGAAGGAAAGGATACGGTCTAAAGGAGTAGACATGTCAAGAGGCTTCATAGAATAATTTTTTAACTTTTTTCATTAGATCACTTGACCAAAGGAGAAAAGTATAGTGAAAGGCTAGAATGAATGGAGGAAAATAGATATAAAGGAAAAACATGAAATGAAAGCAAGATCATCATAAAGTAGCTCACAAGATAGCCAAATATTTGTGTAGAGGTCAACCTTGTCAAGATCAAAGAGAGAAGATGGAATGGATCAATTAGAACCAATTAGTACCTAATGGGAGATGTGTTAGGGAAAGGAGGGAGTCATAAGAGCGGCAGTGCTATTAATGGCAATAGGACGGAGAATCGTGCGGGAGGATGCGAAGAGAATGTGGGTAATGATGGTCAAGAAAACCCCTCATTCAAATCTGTGGTGGCCAAAGAGAGAGTATATGTTATTCCCAATTGCGCATGTTTCAAAGGGGAAATTGCCATTCACCATGTGGGCCTCGTCATATTCAGAAGTAGTCATTATTTCCTCCAAGTGATTTGTCAAACACTTTGTGTGTTGAAACATTTAGAATTTAATATTTTTCCATCTAATTAATTCTAAAATAATCACTCATAATGTAGAGACAATGCAGTATGAAATTGAGGTATTCATTATTCATCGATTCCTGATAGACATTATGTCAAACATTTCATTTATTGAAATCATATATTACACATTGTAATAAATATCTACACAACCATACTACTTTGCAACACTCTCTTATAACACATGGACATTTAAAAAAAAACTATATTTGCAGCCTCTTGGCACAAAAAAAACACTCAACAGACCTTATATTAAGTCAATAGCTATTTCAACTATATCATTCTATTACAGAGATTAAGAGAGTACATTGCAAAGTTTCCATACATGAAATTTCAGTCTTTTGATTTGAGATTCCTTGATAATTTCCATGATGTGAGAAAGAGACGATCATTAGATTCAAAAGATGTTTAATATTTCGATCATGTAGGTCAAAAAGTAAACCATGAAATGAAGAAACCATGTGAGAACAATCAAATCTAGGAGGGACAAGTGATTAATAAAAAATAATTTCCTTACGACTTTGGCCTAAAGAATACATGGAAATTGGGACCCAAAACTTAGGTAATGCAAAGTGACCAACCAACATTAAGGGGATAATTAAATGATTTTTCATTTTTTGGGAGGTCCATCTTTTCGTCGAGAATAGAAAGCTCCTCCTATTGCAAATAGAGTCCACCAGCCATACCAGATGAAGATCTTCTTTGATTTGTCATAGATCTGCTTTTTCATTTTGGCATATTTTTAATTGTAATTTTCAATTCTAATTTCTAATTATAATTTTTGTTTCTAATTGAGATTTTTTTTTCTAATTTTTACCTTTTTATGGCCTGAAAACTCTTTTCTGATTGATCAATTCCATCGGTTTCCATCCTATTTTCTTAACAAGAGAATGAATGCCTACAAATGGTTGATATTCAAAGTGAAAAGATGGTGCACTTAAGAAGACAAGAGTTTCAGAATCCTTCAACATTTATTTTGTTACATGCTAAACGATTATTCTTGACATTTCACAGTGGGAGTGTGTTTGTTTGGAATTTACAAGCAGAATTGGTTGCATCTTACAGAAACCACTTGATACAGTTTTCTAATTCAAATGCGAGTATCATATACTTGATCAATGATGAAGAGCTAGTCCTTTCTTACAACAAAGACCATAACTCTCTAGAAGCTGATTAAATAAATTGCTCAATAAGAATTACCAACATCTTGACTGGAAATTGATGTGCTAAGATTGGTGGCAATGATCCTAGTCTGGGTAAAAGCTGTAGAAAATGGCCTAATAGGTCACTAATACAAAGCACTGTTGAAAGGGCTCTGGAGGATGTAACTGCATTGTTCTATGATGAAGAAAGGAATCAAATTTATACATGTACTACAAGAGGCCTTGTACATGTCTGGTCAAATTGAACGTTAATGGAAAAGAAATGATTATCTGAGTGGACTCTCATTGTAGTTTTGGAATAAAAATAAGGATCCATTACAGTCATTGGACTTTCATGAGAGTCTCTATGAATTGAAATTAAAGAATTAACCCAAGGAAAAAAATAAATATCTGTTAGGCCCAAATGAATAACAATGGAAAGGATATAATTGGGAGGGGAGGGGTGAATCAGTTATATAACCGATTAAACCAAATTAAACCCTTTTAACCGATTGAACACATTATACTGGCAATGCGGTAAGTGAAAACTCTGCTAGCTTGGTTAACTTAAATTTTTATATACAAAATACTTGTAAACTGATAATAAAATAGTAAAGCATTAAACATCACACAAGATTCAACACATAACACAAGTATTTTGGTATCACAGAAAATCCTTGTGAAAGGATAAAAACTGTGGTGGGGATGAAACTCACAAGTCTCACTATCTGTAGAATAATAAGGTGCTCAGTGGAGCTACATGGTGTGACTGCTTTTGACAATCTGATCAGTTAACACCACAGAATGGTTAAGTTCACAAGACTGATTACAGTCTACTCTGTTAGGATATTTAACACATTCTACATGTGTGCCTGGCTAAAGGACTTAGCAGGTACTACTGACCCCTAGATCTGTTAAGATCAACTTACAAAACAACTCGGTTAAGAGCAACAATTACATACTTTATGAAATCTCTGATGATTGCATCTACAATGCTGATTCAAATCATCTTTGCATCTCTGGATCACCTCCTGATCTCCCTTGAGTGTTCTTGATAGTCGTCAATCAAATTGACAACATGCAACTGCCAAACATACACTCAGTAAAAGACAATACATCTTCAACCTTGACTCACAGCAATAACCTTCTTGCTTCAACAAAATTTCTAACCTTAAAATGTTGTGGAATGTGCTTCCTTATATAGAGGTTTCCACTGTCAAACAATATCGCCAAAATTCAAACTTGAATTTTCTCAGCCGTCCGATCTTCCGCTAAGATCTTATTTAATTTCGGTAGCTACAGCTGTACCTCGGAACATGTGATATTCTTCCATACACGATCGGCATTACCTCAATCAATGCATTGTCACTCTGAATTTTCTCCTTCGTTAATTTCCTCTGTTTACCTTGGGAATGATAAAAACACAAATCTTCCACTGGAATCTACCACTTGTCGACCGCATTGTTATCTTCAAATGACTCGGTGAAAGTCCTGCCTTGACAGCATAAACTGCCCCTCGGTGCACAACACAACTCGGTGCCTTAGTTAATCGGTACATGCAATCACTCGGTAAAGTAAACAATACAAATATGCATAAGTACAATGTTTTGACTCTATAAACCTTACCGACTGGATTTGACAATTCACAGGTGCAAACTTGACAACATATGACAACATCTATACCAACAATCCAACAATATCTGTACTAATTAATCCATTTAATAATGGATTAGTATTAACCATCATTCAATGATAGCTTAAGTAAAATACTTTTTTTTTTGTTATGATTTTAAAAAATTTAAATCTTCTTTGATGTAAAAAATAAAAACTAAAATGATAATGATAGAAGCAGAACATTTTTCTCCACCTTCCATTAATGCTTTAATGAATTTTCGTGCCCTGTTCGAAAGCTCCATCTTGACACAGGCAGTGGCGATGTTTGTAAAGATTGTGAGTCATTGCCTTCTATTGTGAGCCTCAAATATCAACTTTATAAAACTATTTTGAATCTCTCTTTCCCTTTTCCTTTACTCCCTCTTCCTCATCTTTCACCTTCCATTCTAACTTTCTCCCTTTTTTATCTACCTCTCACCATCTCTTCCCCATAATTGCCATCTATCTGTACCCTCTCCACCTTCTCTATGTCATCTATATCTCTAAATACTAAAGTACAATATCTCTCTCTCTCTCTCTCAAAAGCTCTAGTTGTCCTCTTTCTTGAGCTCTATCTCATCAGTATCTCCTACATCTGAATTTTACTTCCTGTTCCTTTACAACTTAATAAAATATGAAATATTAGACCACAATGAAATATTAGGCCGTTTTCTAGTAGGTAACTTGTCTAATAGAATCAAGAATAACATTACATACATACCAAAACCAAAGATAACTTCTTTCTCATTTAGCTCATGATAAAAAATGGAAGAATTTTTTTTTGACACTGTGTCTATTTCTCCTTAACAAACATATAGCCCCAAAAGATATGTCTCATGAAGAAACTAACTTATTGAACCATCATACATTTTAATCCATCCTTTCCTCACTTATTGAAATGTTATTCATTTCAATCCATCTTTGATAGGTAGCTTGCAATGTGAAACCTTTTGAGTTAGCACTTGCGTATCAAAATCAGCCTAATTTTTGGCTTCCATATTTTAAGACTTCTACTAATCAAAATTTTAAAACTGAACTTACATTTCCACTTACAATTCAAATCCCACTAGGGATACAATATGTACACCTCGTTTCAGCTACGCCCTGTTCAAGCTGGTCGTCAGACTACTCGGTCTAGGATCTACCATACTTTCCATTTCAAGACCAATCTGCCCATCGCACTATCAGTACAAACAAGTCTATCTACGGATGATCTCTTCCCATAGCTGCCAAACACTTAGATCTCTGGCACCCCCCCCCCCCCTTTCTATTAGGTGCCTCCCAAGGAATATGAAATAGTCCCATATATAGACCCAAAAACATATGGCTTACATATTAGAATATAAAATCTAATTTATTTAATTTAATTAAAAGGGTTGAAGTGCAACCAGGGACGATCTAAAAATAAACCTACTTTGAATTTGTGAACTCCCTTTTTAAGAAGATAGTAGATAGTAAGCATGTACTCAGGAAGTGATAGCCTTAGGGCAAGGCTATGCAGCCCAAAAAATACACCACTGTCGCTTTGTAAGCCCTCCCTTGCTATCCAATCCGTCGTTGTGCCCATCTCCTATGCAAGTACAGTCTGTCATCACGAGAGATGTCTTTGACAAGCTATCTATATTCAGCCAACCTCCCCAACAACTATTTTATCGCCTTAAATTGTATTAAATTGTAATACTATGAAGGTATATATTAGTATAAGTACTATTTTAATAGAAGTTTTATAATACTATATAATATTAAGTTACACATAAAATACTATTTAAATATTATTGACTTAATTCTTAGTATTATTATTTTTTATCAATAAACAGCCTTAGCTTTGATATTTTATTATTAAATATAGATACAATTTTTATCTTTCATTCATGCGAGCACTGGTAGGAAAGAACGGGGAACAAAATCTCTAGTTTGTCCCGGGACCGAAGTCCAAAAGTTGTCTATGTATTCTTAGTATTATTATTATTATATACTTATGTAATTATATTATAAGAATATAAGTGTATAATATAAGTATGTATTTATATTATATTAATAAAATAAACTCTATTATATAATATATAATATTAATAATTAAATCAATAGATATTAAAATAATATTTTAAAAAATTATTAATAAATACGATGAAAAAATTATTAATAAATACAATAAAAAGTTACAAGTATATACTTATTATTATATTTAATATTTATCATACTTACGTAATAATATGAGCACACGTTTATAAACTCAAATTAAAAATTAATTTTACAATAAATTTTAAATTAAGATAATAATTCAATTAATTTTTATTTTTAGGATATATTGTATATTTATAAGTATACACTTATATTAATTTAATAATAATTAAATTAAAATACTAATTTAATATTTTGAAATTTAAAAAGCCTTAAGTTGTCTTCTATTATAACAATTTACTTATAAAAATTTATAAGGTAATAATTTACATAAGTATGATAAATATTAAATATAATAATATAATTATATAATAATAAGTATATATTTATAAAAATTTAATCATATCTATTAATAATTTTTTTAAATATTATTTTAATATCTATTGACTTTATTATTATTATTATTATTGTGAGAATTCATATCTAACTCTCACATGATTTGTAAATAGCAATGAACCAAGGATCGAGAGGTCAAAGAAAAGCTCAAAAGAGACAAAATGGAGAATGGATAATATTCTCATTAATGATGCAATATGCAAAATATATGCAAAGAGATGCAAATACAATGTAGGAGGACATGCTTACAAAGGCATGTGATAAGAGACTATGATAAGGAGAAGATAAGCTATCACCTAGACAAGGTGTCATCACATGTCCACCAAAGGTGGATTATCCTCCATATGCATAGAAGTATGTGCATTCATGTAGAGGATGATAATGTGATGTGTACACTAAAGGTGATAAAGTCTATGTGATAAGAATTATCACCACCTAAAGTGGAATTTCTCCTACACCATGTGCTAGAATTGGATGCAAACTCCTAGGTGTCTCATGAGCAACTACAATGTATCCATTTACCTAAGTAAGCTTAATTAAAGTGTAATTAGTAATAATTAATTACACCAACACCCCCCCGTAAGTGTAACTTGGGGTAATGCACTTAAACTCACAAAGCTAGATGAAGATGCAAGATGGGTCCCGGCTACTAGGCCATGTTAGGTACCCATGTACAAATGCATGAAATCTCTCATAAAGCACAGAAAGAGGGAAAACCTCATGGGAAAAAACCCTCCCACAAAAAGAGAGATGAAAAAAAAGAATGCATGTATGGATGGAGTGATCAAGACCCCCCAAGAACTACATACATCATGTATATACAAAGAAATGTTTCCCCATAGGAAGGAAGAAAGAAGACATGATAACCCTCCCATAATGAAGAAGCTCCAATGTCGATGAAGTGCACTGCAAACAAAAGATAATCCAATGTCTACAAGATACATGTCTCCCCTTAGGAAGAAACAAATACATCAAATGATGATGAAGCCAATCCAAGTGAAAATAGAAAATGGAGGAAGGAAGACTCCATGAATACATCTCTGAAGATAGAAGAGGAATCTCCAAACTCAAGGAATCTATCACATCAACAAAGTGAACCATGCAATGTGACAAACCAAGTAAAGGAGAAGAATCAGGAACAATCTGCAAAGAATGTGAAGAAGTATCTCTATCTGCAGTTGTGATGAAACTGTCATCAAAGAGAAGATAAACCCCCTCAAGTATGTCACCTAAATCTGCAACATGAGACTCAACAAACAAGTCTGAAATACCATCCAAGTAGTCATCCCATACTACAAGATTTGAAGTAAAATGATAATCCTAAAAAATAGTAGAACTCAGGTCCAATGAAGCAGGAGGTGGAGGAGTAGGAAGCTGAACACCTGTCTCAAGAACACAATGATTCAAGTGTCCAAATTTCTCCTCACATGCAAAATTCACTCTTGGAAGAAGAGTGGGTACATTAGGAACATCAACATCATCAACAACAAAATGTGAAAAAAGAATAAAAGCGAGATGCATGATCAACAACTCCCATAGTTATGACATATCTAGTCTCCATGTACCTGACATGATCAGGAGTAAACTCAACAATTTTACATCATTGTGAATGAGTAATTTGATAAATAGACAAGAGATTAGTGGTCAAGGATGGTACACAAAGAATATCATTAAATGTCCCCTCTCCCATAGAAATAGACCCTTTCCCACAAACCTTCATGTATGTGTTGTTACTCATCAATATGTGAGGTGCATTACAAGGCTCAATAGAAGAGAAAATATCAGCAGAAGATGCCATATGGTGTGAAGCACCTGAATCAAAAAGCTATTTACCTTGCTCAGGATATGCGGAAGCTGTGAATGCATGAGCTTTAACTTTACCTTTATCCTTGTTTGATGATGGAGATGTAGATGTAGATGTGTTTGGAGAAGTTGCGATAAGTGTTTTTGGAGGAGAAGGAGGTGAAGAGACTAATGAGGGCAACTTGATGTTGTTCTCATGAAGAATGTTTGTTAGTTCATCAATCTTCTTGTGATAACATTTATGCTCATCATGTCCTTGCTTTTTACAATATGCCCATGGCACCTTCTTCTTCTTAGATGATTCCTCTTTTGAAGATGACTTGGATTCAAAATTCTATTGTGAAGGAGAATCATTACCTTTCCCATGATGCTTAGGATCCTTATGATGCTTCTTCCCTTTGCCATTAGAAGCCTTTGGAGATGATTCATTTGTCAAAAGTGTATGAGGCTTTGAAATCTTCAACTGACCCATGTGTGCAAACTCTGCTTGTTCCCTTGTGAGCTGAGCTGCAACTTCATCAAGAGAAGGCATTTTGTGTGCACTACCAAGAGCATCCATTGTAGCATAGAATGTAGAAACAAAAATGGAATATTCAGAGCTTTGCTTGGAAAGTATGCATAATATCAATTGTTCATCATCTTTAGTATCCCCACAATTACAAAGATCCAATATAATAGAATTGAACTTAGAGAAAAAATCTTGAATATTGTCAAAATCACAAGGATTCAGACTTATGAGATCCTTTTCCAATCTGAATTTCCTCATTTTATCTGTCTTACCAAAGAGAGATTCCATAGTAGTCCAAACATCATGAGGATGTGTGCAGGATGCAATGTGATACCTCAAATCTGGAGAGATGGACAAGCGAAGAGTGCCAAGAGCCTTATCTCTTCTATCAAACCATTTTCTCCTTTTTGCAACACCTATGGCAGGTTCTGGATCTTGACCAAAAGTGATGCGATGATAGCCCACTTACGAGAGATGATCTTCCATAGATTTTTTCCATTCATGATAGTTATATGGAGTGAGAATTATAGCTTTGGAACTTTCCATTATATGATTAGATGATGATCAAAAACAACTGGTAAGTACTCCTTCAAATCACTGATGCAAATCAGAAAACTGAAATCCAATGATAAACCAAGTGCCTATGGAGCCCAAAAAGGACTATTTCTAAAAGTGATATATCTACTCCAAATCATTGAAATCTGATTGTAGATCTAGAAAGTAGAGGGAAAATCATGCACTTTCAAAAAAAATTGCACTAAAAAATGTTAACATATGTGCGTGTACGAAGCCTTTGAAATCGCCAATTTCAGGATTAGACAGGTAGAGGGATGAAAATCTTCAAATTCTGCTCAATCTGGCCACCAAAATCAGAAAATAATACCACCACTAGATTCTTCACATAACTTACTCAAAATCAAAAAAAAAATTCACCAAAAAAGGAGCTGATATGAGCAAGATATGGCCCTCTAAAGTCAGGCAGCAAAATGAAAAACTCCAATGGTGAAGGCAAGTCTATGCAAACCCTTGATGATGTTAGCAAAGTACTAGGTTAAATTTGATGCCTTGGTGACTGTCAAACTCAACCATTTTTGATCTGCGATGATAGCTAGAAGATTGTGAATTTTATCTCCGTGGACTGATGATGTGGCAAAAACTCGGGCTGCCTACTGATTTGGTAGGTGACTGGACTACTCATGTGGCAGTTTCATATGGTTTGTATTGCTGATGTGGATGACCATACTAATGGTGTGTCTATTTGGACAATGCTGACTGTGCAGCTGTGTTGGTGCTAACGGGGCAGATTGCCATGTGTCAGTCAAGTTGACCGCCGCGTTGGCAGGCACGACGGTGACACGTGCCGGGCGAATGTGGCAGCCTCGACTGCTGTCGCATGGAAATGAGGTGGAAAGGAGGCTATGCAGGTGGTGGAAGGAGTTGAAGTGGAGGCGGCGGTGTGTAGCAGGTGGCACCACTCCCTAGGAATTATCCCACATGCGCTGCACGTTTGGAGTTGGTGCAGTTTAAAAGGTATACACCGCAGTGAGTGTATCATGACTGCGGTCACGACTTGAGCTTGTTTGATAGCACGCACTCCAGCTGAGTTCACCGTGGTCATAGTGTGGTCACTACGAGTTGTGATCTGCTCTCCGCAAGGGAATGTGATGTGGCTCGGTCTCGGCGTAATGTTGATACTTTACGCCCGAGCTCGGACTTGATGCCCGCGGTGCAGGCTCACCTGCCCAATTTTCTATGCGGGGATAAAGGTAATGGCCAAGTCCCTATAATTTTTTTAATAAAAAATATGAAAAAAATAATTTCCATACCGTATGTGCTTAGTCAGGCCATACAGCTCAATTGGGCAAAAAATTTTTTGCCTCAAATTGGTCCAGCACCTGATATAGTCGAGTTTATAGTCAAAATTTGCTGCAACATCACTCTGAACGTGAAGGCAATGTCAGATTTGGGCCAGGATGCTCCCACAAGATGCTGGTCTCTAGATCTGAAGATGATGCCCTTCGCTTGCTGCACCAAGATCTCTCCAAATCAGGCTAATCAAAACACTCTAATGGCTCTGATACCATGTGAGAATTCAAATCTAACTCTAAAATGATTTGCAAATAGAAATGAACCAAGGATCAAGAGGTCAAAGAAAAGCACAAGAGAGACAAAATGGAGAATGGATAATATTCTCATTAATGATGCAATATGCAAAAGATATGCAAAGAGATGCAAATACAATGTAGGAGGACATGCTTACAAAGGCATGTGATAAGAGACTATGATAAGGAGAAGGGCCAACTCAGCAACACTCAACTGCATCCCCTATTAGAGCTGGGCCGGAGAGGGACTTATCTTGTGGTGCTATCACTCCTCTCCCTGCCCTACGGGGCGCCCTTTTTTATATAGTCAGGTCAGGATTGGCTACACTAACCTACTGTATCACCTTCAGTAGGGGCAGGCTATCTACTTACTGGGTAGCGGGTACCATACCATATAATCACTCCAGCCCCCCCTCTAGTTAGGAGTGATAGCCAAATAGCAGTAAGGCGCTGGAGCGCCATTTCTCTTTCATAGTTATTTGCCCTATATTATAATCACCTAGACAAGGTGTCATCACATGTCCACCAAAGGTGGATTATCCTCCAATATGCATTGAAGTATGTGCATTCATGTAGAGGATGATAATGTGATGTGTACACTAAAGGTGATAAAGTCTATGTGATAAGAATTATCACCACCTAAAGTGGAATTTAATATCCTACACCGTGTGCTAGAATTGGATGCAAACTCCTAGGTGTCTCATGAGCAACTACAATGTATGCATTTACCTAAGTAAGCTTAATTAAAGTATAATTATTAATATTTAATTACACCAACACCCCCCCTTAAGTATAACTTGGGGTAATGCACTTAAACTAACAAAGCTAGATGAAAATGCAAGATGGGTCCCGGTTACTAGGCCATGTTAGGTACCCATGTACAAATGCATGAAATCTCTCATAAAGCAGAGAAAGAGGGAAAACCTCATGGGAAAAAACCCTCCCCCAAAAAGAGAGATGAAAACAAAGAATGCATGTATGGATGGAGTGATCAAGACCCCCAAAGAAATACATACATCATGTATATACAAAGAAATGTTCCCCCATAGGAAGGAAGAGAGAAGACATGATAACCCCCCCATAATGAAGAAGCTCCAATGTCGATGAAGTGCACCTGCAAACAAAAAAGAAACCAATGTCTACAAGATACATGTCTCCCCTTAGGAAGAAACAAATACATCAAATGATGATGAAGCCAATCCAAGTGAAAATGGAAGATGGAGGAAGGAAGACTCCATGAATACATCTCTGAAGATAGAAGAGGAATCTCAAAACTCAAGGAATCTATCACATCAACAAAGTGAACCATGCAATGCGACAAACCAAGTGAAGGAGAAGAATTAGGAACAATCTCCAAAGAATGTGAGGAAGTATCTCTATCTACAATTGTGATGAAACTGTCATCAAAGAGAAGAGAAACCCACTCAAGTATGTCACCTAAATCTACAACATGAGACTCAACAAGCAAGTCTGAAATACCATCCAAGTAGTCATCCCATATTGCAAGATCTGAAGTAAATGATAATCCTATAAAATAGTAGAACTCAAGTCTAGTGAAGCAGGAGGTGGAGGAGTAGGAAGCTGAACACCTGTCTCAAGAACATAATGATTCAAGTGTCCAAATTTCTCCTCACATGCAAAATTCACTCTTGGAAGAAGAGTGGGTACATCAGGAACATCATCATCATCAACAACAAAATGTGAAAAAGAATACAAGCGAGATGCATGATAAAAAACTCCCATAGCTATGACATCTCTAGTCTTCATGTACCTAATGTAGACATGATCAGGACTAAACTCAACAATTTTACCTCGCTGCGAATGAGTAATTTGATAAATAGACAAGAGATTAGTGGTCAAGGATGGTACACAAAGAATATCATTAAATGTCCCCTCTCCCATAGAAATAGACCCTTTCCCAAAAACCTTCATGTATGTGTTGTTACCCATCAATATGTGAGGTGCATTACAAGGCTCAATAGAAGAGAAAATATCAGCAGAAGATGCCATATGGTGTGAAGCACTTGAATCAAGAAGCCATTTACCTTGCTCAGGATATCTAGAAGCTATGAATGCATGAGCTTTACCTTTACCTTTATCCTTGCTTGATGATGGAGATGTAGATGTGTTTGGTGAAGTTGCCATAAGTGTTTTTGGAGGAGAAGGAGGTGAAGAGACTGATGAGGGCAACTTTATGTTGTTCTTCTGAAGAATGTTTGTTAGTTCATCAATCTTCTTGTGATAACATTTATGCTCATCATGTCCTTGC
>MU226727.1:258959-279600 GCA_018584345.1 Thuja plicata
ATTTGAGAGGCACTTCCTCTCATGTTTTATGTTTTAACAGTAAGGCCTCTTATATTTGTGGATATGCTGATTCTGATATGGCTGGAGATTTAGATACAAGGAGGTCTACAACAGGCTATGTGTTTACCTTTGCCAGAGCAGCGATTAGCTGGACTTTTCGGAAGCAACAAGTGGTTGCTCTTTCCTCCACCGAGGCTGAATACATTGCTCTCACTGAGGGAGCTAAAGAGTTGATATAGTTACAGCGATTGTTTGGAGAGTTGGGATTTAAACAATCCACATTTACTTTATTTTCTGATAGCAACAGCGCCATTCAATTGGCCAAAAATTCAACTTTCCATAGTCGCACAAAGCACATTGAAACCAGATTTCATTTTATTCGTCATGCTCTTGAAGAGGGGAGATTACACTTAGAGAAGATTGATACGAAGGTCAATCCGGCTGATGCATTTACAAAGGTTGTACCTCGAGAGAAGTTTGAATTCTGTAGGTCTTCTCTCAGCATCGTGACGACATAGCCTTAAGCACCAAGTGGGGATATCTCTGAGCAACTCATCTCGTAGCATCGATTGGACTTCAAGTGGGAGATTGTAACGGCTCTGCCGTATAACGGCTCTGCCACAGAGGTGAAGCCCAATCTTCTCTCTGTGGTAACCGCTAAACCATTATTAATATTCCCTGACTATGCTATGAGGGTTCTTTCTTTGACCGTGAAAGATAAAAACATCAGAGCTGCTGTAACAAGTATTGTAATAAGTATTATCAATAACAGAGATATGCCCTACTTCTGAAAGTGGATGTAATCCAGACAATCTAGATGAACCACTGTAAATCTTTTGTCTATGTATTGCTTTGATTCTTTTTCTTACTGTTCTAGTTTTAGCTTTTAATTGTTTTTGGGTCTGCATTGAATTTCAACAGGCAGATCACCGATTTTGAACATCTTGCACAGAAAGAAACTCTTATTTTTACGTGTCTCTTAGCATGCTTTCCTTTCAGGTATTTTGTATAACAGTTCATGTGCCTTGTCGATGAGCAATCATGAGCTCGCATCTAGGCATCATAAATCGTCAAGGCATTCTATCAAACAATTTACCTGCTTTTGATAATTGTGGAACACTTTCAAGGTCATAACAGCTCGGTTCTATGCATAACAAAATAGAGTTAAATCTTGACATATGGACAAAACGTTCAAGCAAAATTTCATTCTTTTGCGTTTTTAATTCAAGTTTTTGGATTTGTTGATCTTTCAAAACTACGCTGCCCTTGATTAGATCTCGCCATTTTTTTTCAATAAAAACCTCAATTTTTAACTAGAATGTTGCTTTCATCTATTGAAAAGTCTAATGTCCCCCTTTGAAATTTCTTACAGGTCTGTCTAAATTTTTAAATTGCAAGAGACTTCTTGTTATCAAATACTTTACTTCCAACTAGTACATGTATGGTAATGATATCTGAAAGGAATGCAGTACATTTTTTATTTAATACGATTGGCTGATGAGCAAATGAGACTTTTTTTTTCTCTGTTTGAACAATTTGATGTGTGGGTTAAGTTACACGGCTGCACTAAGACCATTCGAATCTGCCAGTAGCAAGAAGCTAGGCCTCTCGTGCATGGACGGGGCGTTCTTCGTGTCAGGAAGAACCCCGGAGAAGCTCATCACTTCCCGAGCTGACCACTCCACGATTGGGCGGTAAAAGCGCCTGGACCCCACCTCTGTTCTCAAGGAAGCGTAAGGGATTCAGTTCGAGGCTCAGGAGACAGAACCCTTATTTTTCTTCTTCTCTCTCTGTCTTACATGTTGTACTTCATTTAGTGATCGACAAGTTGGTCGGCACCTATGAATGTAATAAACTTTGATGTATCAATGTAATTTGTAAGTTTTAATTCCTAAATCTGACAAGTTGTTCGGCATGTAACTGTATGTATTTTATATTATGACTCATTGTACATTCAATGAGTTGGTCGCTTGTATGATCCTCTTTTGATGTATCATGTGAAAAATGTATCAAGAATTGTCGACACTGTCTTTCGACTTTTCAACTTTTCGACTGGATATACTTAAATGCTTGTGGCATACTTGTATGTAATTTCAGTCTTAACATATGGTATCAGAGCAAGTTTCTCCTCTGCGGCCCTATGGGTCTGATGCTAACGCTATGCATTGTGTGATGATGCAGGATCTTGATTTGTCATCATGATGATTAGGAATGCTAGTAAGGGTGGATCCAGTAATGACACTAGGGAATCCAGTGAATTCCTTGACCAGATACTTGCCTTGTTAACTCAACAAGGTACACTTTTGCAGTAGCAAAAGGACAGAATGGATCACCTGGGGAGTAGTATTCAGGTAAGGGTCCTGCAGATTCTGGTGAGGAAGTAAGACAGAAACATGAGGAGGATATGAGGGCAAAAGCCCAAAGGAAATAGGAAGAGGACAAGAGAATAGAAGTGCAGCGTAAAGCTAAGGATGATGCAGGAGACACTATGCAAACTATGACTAGAGAGAAGATCTCAGCAGAGCTGAGCAAGGACCTCAAAAAGGTCACACCTCCCACTTTCAATGGGAAAGCCTTAGGAGATGAGGTTGAGGCTTGGATAGCTATGATGGAAAGGTACTTTCAGGTTCAGAATTTTACAGGACAGACGCAAGCCATGTGGGCAACCTTCCAGTTAAGAGGGGAGGCTATGACTTGGTGGGAGAACGTAATGTCAAAAAAGAATTTTGAACCTGGACAGGACACTTGGGAAGAATTTTTACAGCTGTTTAGAACTCGTTGGTTACCAAAGCTTTATTTTGACAAAAAGATTTTATAATTCCAACATCTAATACAGGTAGTCATGATAGTTACGGCCTATCACGAGAGATTCTGCCATCTCGTGAAATATGTTCCACAGTACCGGAATGATGAGGAATTCTGTACTCAGAAATTCATTATGGGGCTACAATCGGAAATTGCTATAGAGGTACTGATGCATGAGCCTGAACAGATGGAGACAACACTTAGAAAGGCTCTAAGACAGGAAGAAAAACTAAAGAGCTTGTCAGCGGTAAGAGTACCTCAAAAATCTAGAAAATCAGGAGGTTTCAAAAGGAAACAGGATAACCGTCAGAAGGGAAATGACAAACACCAGATCAGGAACATGAAGAGTCGAGGCCAGGGAAATTCTAGAAATAAGAAAAACAATAGGAATAACCAGAACAATAATAACAGGAACAGTAGGTCAGAGGGACGACAAGGACACGGGGTGGTTGCTATGTTTGTGGCGGAGACCACTTTTCCAGTCATTGTTCCCAGACATCAGGTCAGAGAGAGGGTAAAGCCTCTTAAGCTCAGCATCACATCGACACTGCAGTGGATAATAGGCAAGCAGAATTTCAGGCTTCTTCTATTCAGCTGACAGGTAAACTTTTTGGTCATAATGTATCTATACTTGTGGACACTGGTAAAACTGAATGTTTTATAGATCCTAAAGTAGCTTCCAGATTACCCATTAGAGCTGGTTACATGGCTAACCCATGGATTGTAGAATATGGAAACCGGGTAGAGTGAAGGGTAGAACAGTGTTTGGTTTGAAGCGAATTGGAGTTCCCCAGCTTCATAATGCAAGTGAATCTCTATGTAGCACCTCTTGGCTCATATGACATAATCCTAGGGATTCACTAGCTAACTAAACATAAAGCCATAGTAAATTGCTAGGACAAGTCCTTTATATGTTTGGATGATTCAAGGAAGCCTGTAGAGGTCAGAGGTGTTAAAAGGCCTCTTGAACACAGACAGATTTCATCTATGCAACTGAAGAGAGCCAAACGGAAGGGGTGTAAACTTTATGTTGTCCACGTGAAGGATTTGGAGGAAACACCTCCTAACTTAGATGATTATCCAATCCTTCAAGAATTCAGAGATGTGTTTCCAGAAGACTTGCCAGAACTTCCACCTAAAAGGGAGTTTGACTTCTCTATTGATCTAAAGCCTGGGACTGAACCACAGTCTAAAACTCCTTATAAAATGACTACTATAGAGATGTATGAACTAAAGGATCAGATTCAAGATCTCCTTGATAAAGGATTTATACGTCCTAGTGTTTCTCCTTGGGGTGTACTGGTGATTTTTGTTAAAAAGAAGGATGGTACTTTGTATTTATGCATTGATTACAGGATGTTAAACAAAGTGACCATCAAGAACAAATACCCTCTTCCTCGAATAGATGAACTATTCGATCAGATGAAAGGAGCAACGATGTTCTCAAAGATTGATCTACAACCTGGGTACCATCAACTCAGAATCAAAGATGAGGACATCCATAAAACAGCTTTTAGAACAAGATATGGGCACTACGAGTTTGTAGTTCTGCCTTTTGGGTTAACAAATGCCCCAGAAGCTTTCATGAACTTGATGAACAGTGTGTTCAGAGATTGTCTGGATAAGTTCGTGGAGATTTTCATTGATGATATCGTAATATACTCCAAAACTATTGAGGAGCATTTGCGAATAGTTTTGCAGCGACTGAGGGAACGTAAGCTTTATGGAAAACTATCCAAATGTCCTTTCTACCAGAAGAGAATTCATTACTTGGGCCATATCATATCCGGAGAAGGGATTGCGGTTGATCTAGCCAAGATCAAAGCAATACTTGAGTGGCCTGCTCCTACTAATGTTCATGAAGTAAGGAGTTTTATGGGGTTGGCCGATTATTACCGAAAGTTTGTGGAAGGATTTTCTAGGATAGCAGCACCTATTACATCCCTCTAGAGAAAAGGGAAACGGTTTGAGTGGACAGAGACTTGTGAGCAAGCCTTTCAGTTGTTAAAACAAAAGCTCATGTCCGCTCCAATATTGATCATTCGTGATCCAAATGGTCAATTTACAGTTATCACAAATGCATCAAAAGAAGGCCTAGGAGGCGTGTTGATGCAGGATGCCAGAGTTGTGGCTTACGAGTCATGAAAACTGAAACAACATGAAGTAAATTATGCCCCACATGACCTCAAACTTGCAGCGATTGTACATGCCTTACAGATGTGGAGACATTATCTACTCAGGAAACCCTTTGAGTTGCGGACCGATCACATGGGATTACAATATATCTTCACGTAGCCAAATTTGAACGCAAGGCAGAGGTGTTGGCTCGAGTTCTTGAGTGAGTATGACTTTGGTATAGAATATATCAAAGGAAAGGAGAACAGAGTGGCAGATGCACTCAATAGGAGAAGGCATTTATCCACCATATCCAATACCAAGACACGCTTGAGAGAGCATGTGCTAGAGCAGTTACCTAGTGATGACCATTATGAGATGGTCTGATCTGTCTTACAGACATATCCTTCTGATTACAGGTTTCGTGGCTATTCTTTTGACAGTGATGGTATCCTGTGATACCAAACTAGGAGGTATATCCCCGACCGAGTAGGGTTGAGGAAGATTGTTTTGGAGGAGATGCACTGTGTTCCTTTTGCTGGTCATCCAGGGGTGACCAAGATGCTTAATGACATGAGACCATTGTACTTATGGCTTGGGCTGAAGCATGATATTATAGCTTTTGTGGCCCAATGTTTAGATTGCCAACGAGTCAAGGCTGAGCATATTCATCCGGCAGGATTGTTGTACCCTCATGATATACCAGAGTACAAGTGGCAGGTCATAAGCATGGATTTTATTCAGGGTCTTCCCATGACTAGATAGAGGCATGATGTTATCTTGGTGGTAGTTGACAAACTCACCAAGGTAGCACACTTTATACCTAGCAACTTGCGAGATGGTTCCCTAGCCCTTGCTAGGAAATTTGTTCACGAGATCTTTCAATTACATGGGGTTCCAGAGACTATTATTTCAGATAGGGATACTCATATGACATCAAGTTTCTGGACAACCTTGAATGCATCCCTAGGCGCACGACTAAATTACAATACTTCATACCACCCTCAGACTGATGGTCAGACAGAGAGGGTGAACCAGGTCATGGAGGATCTATTGAGGATGTATTGCATGGATCAACAGTACAAGTGGGAGGAATATATCTCACTGGTGGAGTTTTCTTATAACAACTCCTATCATGCATCTTTAGGCATGGCACCTTTTGAAGCATTGTATGGACGCAAATGCCACACACCCATTAGTTGGGACATGGTGGAGGATCGAGTGATTATTGGTCCTGATATGCTTCGCGAGATGGAAGAGCAGATGACATTGATCCGCTCACATCTGAAGGAAGCAGTTGATAGGCAGAAGAGTCATGCAGATAAGAACCGCACCTTCAGACAATTCCAGGTTGGAGATAAAGTGTTCTTGCATGTACGGTCGCAAAAGAGTTCTATCTCCTTTGGCAGGGCGTCAAAATTATCCCCGTGCTATGTTGGTCCGTTTGATGTGCTGGAAGTCATCAATCCGATGGCTTACCGACTTTCTCTACCACCAGCTCTTGCCTGTATTCATAGTGTTTTTCGTGTTTCATTATTGAAACCTTATCATCCTGATGCCTCTCACATTCTGGATTGGCGTGCTTCACAAGTGTAGGATCCGAGAGTGGTCTTAGTGGAGCCTACTCAGGTCGTTGACCAGCGTACCATCAGGGTGCGTAATGCTGATGTGCTCCAGTATAAGGTCCAATGGGACCAATTTTCAGCTAATAGTGCTACATGGGAGGATGCGGATGACATGTGTCATTCATTCCCTCATCTCTTTAGTTAGATGTTGTTTATGTTTGGTATATCATAGACTTTTGTGATATTTTACTCATGCTACAGTAAGTTTTGGTGTGATGACTGTGTCTTTGATGTCTTGGATATTGTTACTTCAGTTGTTATTTGGACTATCATGTTGGAGACACTTATATACTTTGTTCTGCTCTATGTTAAGAGATATTACTTATGATAGTTTTGAGGTGATTCAAAATTATTGAAGGGATAATCATATCAATTTATGCTTACATTGCAAATGATTATAAATATGCTTTTGTTGTTGATGCTAACATGACATTGGGACGATGTCTCTTCCAAGAGGGGAGGGATGTCACGACCAGTTTTGCGACTTCCTTATTATGCGGATCGTTAAGTCGATTTATGCCGAATTGATGAATCAACATGCCTTGGCAATTATGGAACTTGGTAAATGTTTAATTAAATGAGATGGCAATTGGCAATGTGTTGCAAATTTAAAATGATTATTTAATTTTGGAGATATATTTATCATGAGAGTTACTAATGATAATTTCTATTGTCGAGTGTTTGAGTGGTTGCAGGTCAGAGGACAGGGGTGTGGTCGAGGAGAGAGGTCTAGCTCCTCGCCTAGTGACAGTTTCAGATGACTGAGTGACACACACACACCATGGATATACATAGATATAGATGCATTGACATTATTAATACTTGCTTATTGTTGTGTAATAGTAGGAAGTAAAATAATGCAATTATAAATTCATAAATTTAAGGATGAGGACTATATGTTTCATGTTCAAGAGAAGAATTATGTTTTATTGTTGAGAATTAGTTTAATTATTTCATCTTCCTATCATGTTGTTAGACACATGTAAATGGGTGTTCCGTGAAGGGAGCGGGATGTTCAATTCTTATTACTTTTTATTATTTTACCTCACCCAATTAACACAAGTAATTCAAGAATCAGTTATTTTGGGGGGATGTTGATTTAATGCCGAAAAACTTTGCATTTTGGACACCTTTTCTTGAGGCACGAGAGGGAGTTCTGAAAAACAAGATTTGAACTGGGTAGGTTTTGGAAAAAAATTTGGGAAATAGCATTAAAGAAATTTTGCAGCAAAAATCAAACAAAATCATTGCGAACGCTGGTGTTGGAGACTTTTTCAGGCTACAGACTCCACATTCAAACCAGGTTCCTCTCATTGTTATGAATGCTTGGGGTCAATCTATGCACTTACTTTTACTGCAACTCCCGACTTAACTCACTTTTAATCATCTCTATTTTCATATGTGGAATTTAGTTTATAAACTCCTTTCATTTAGAAACATACATTGGATATACACAGGAGGCCCTTACGGCAGTTAGTTTTCTGATTTAGTAGAACTAAAATCTCTATTCACGCATAAGAGCTAGGGTTGTTCAACTATTTTTTTTGTTTGATAGCCAAAGCTTGCGGCTGTTCTTGGCCCAGAAAGGTCCTAATTTGGATTCTTTATTTCATGCTTACTCTGTACACACCTCTGCTTTGGATTTCATGATTTCTGTTGTAGGCTTTTAGGAGGCGGTTGAAAATTTACAAATTCGTTGTTCTAGAGTAGGAACCCCTCTCCACCAGTCATTTGATAGCCTTCACTATTAAGCAAAGCATCCCCATCTAATCCTCGCTTGTTTAATACAAAACTTTGTTTTATAAACCCATGGCGATTTGGAGCTTCTTTTATTTTGCCTTAGCTTGCAATTCATTTATTGCAACTCCAGTATTAAGTTGCATCCACCGTTCTAAACTGGGCTTGACCACAGCAGATCACCGATTTGGAATATCTTGCATAGAAAGAAACGCTTATTTTTATGTGTCTCTTAGCATGCTTTCCTTTCAGGTATTTTGTATAACAGTTCACGTGCCTTGTCAATGAGCAATCATGAGCTCGCATCTGGGCGTCATACATCGTCAAGGCATTCTGTCAAACAATTTACCTGCTTTTGATAATCGTGGAACACTTTCAAGGTCATAACAGCTCGGTTCTATGCATAACACAATAGAGTTAAATCTTGACATATGGACAAAACGTTCAAGCAAAATTTCATTCTTTTGCATTTTTAAATCAAGTTTTTGGATTTGTTGATCTTTCAAAACTACGCTGCCCTTGATTAGATCTCCTCATTTTTTTTTCAATAAAAACCTCAATTTTTAACCAAAATGTTGCTTTCATCTATTGAATAGTCTAATGTCCCCCTTTGAAATTTCTTACTAGTACATGGGCGTTTTTCGTGTCAGGAAGAACCCCGGGGAAGCTCATCACTTCCAGAGCTAACCACTCCATAGTTGGGCGGTAAAAGCGCCTGGACCCCACCTCTGTTCTCAAGAAAGCGTAAGGGATTCATTCTGAGGCTCAGGAGATAGAACCTGATGAGTTGATACTCCAGTGCTTATTTTTCTTCTTCTCTCTCCGTCTTACATGTTGTACTTCATTTAGTGATCGACAAGTTGGTCGGCACCTATGAATGTAATAAACTTTGATGTATCAATGTAATTTGTAAGTTCTAATTCCTAAATCCGACAAGTTGGTCGGCATGTAACTGTATGTATTTTATATTATGACTCATTGTACATTCAACAAGTTGGTCGCTTGTATGATCCTCTTTTGATGTATCATGTGAAAAATGTATTGAATTGTCGACACTATCTTTCGACTTTTCGAATAGATATGCTTAAATGATTGAGGAGTGGCGGAGGAACATTTTTTGGGCTACATAGCCTTGCCTTTAGCCTTTCCTATTTATTGGGCATTGTCTACCCACTATTGATTGGCCGCACCTCTCATTTTGTCCCATATTTACTTCTCTGTTTTTGTAATGTACAGCTGTGGTGATGTTAGGGCAAAGAGGTCAAACATTATACATTATTTTATCAAAATGTCTACACCTCCCCCTTCCCCATATGCAACCGTAGAGGCATTACCCAAATATTTCCAATATAAAATTCCAATCCTCTGCGGAGCTTCAATCACGACCATGATTATCCTCAAATTTGTATTCAGTTTTCACCACAACATGCCAAATCTCCTACTTCATAGTTTCGATAACTATTTTCAACTATTCTCCTCTTCAAATTTAAGAAGAATATGATTTTGAATACAAATGCTCTGTTGTTTTTATACAGTCAAAAGATTTCATTTCCGGACATGATAACATTCAGTAACTGTAAAAGAGCACGCAAATCTTCTCAAGCTATTTTCATGTATGATCTTATATGTTGCTAGGCTTTCTTTGTGGAAGGAGAAGAGTAATAAGAGGTAGGTGTACACTGCCCGTTGTAGGCAGTGCCCATATTCCACGTAACCTGCCGACGTGACTCCCTTTGCACGGCTATGCTGATGTGGAATCATTTTATTTGAGATATTGCATTGGCCATCTGAAGGAGCCACCCTTAACCATCACATACTAAGGTTGAACTTAGTGCGTGACTTTTGAGTGGGCCCATTTACTAATACACTTTCCATTTACTTTCAAATAATTTCCATCAATTTCCTCTTTTTATACTGTTATATTTGTGACTAACTCGTGCAGAGTACACCTAAAACTAAGACAAGACTGAAGCGAGAATCAATTTAAGTATAAATAAATAAATAATAGAATGTATTAATTATCATAATTATAAAAAGAAATAATAGAGTATATTATTTTAATATAAGAAATATGATAATTATTATGTTTGTGAGATATAAGTATTTAGATCACATATATTTAGTATTCGCTAGTTGTATATTATATTATGAAAAAATATTAAATTTTTAAAATGTTTTTATAATATTTTTATAAAAATATTAAATTTTAAAATGTTTTTATAAAGGTATTTTCTTAGCCCTGGGAAGATCTCCCTCGATAGTGGAGTAGAAGTCAATGCCTTCATACAAAGAATCAATCTCAATGGTCATTTGAGCAGTGGATGAGAGGGTTCTCTTCGCCCTCTCACAGGTAGTCCTCGCTCTTGCATTTCCAATAATACCCTTCTTGTACTTCCTCTTGAATTCTTGAACAAAATGGTTTACCAAGCGATTGTCAAAATCTTCACCACCCAAATGAGTATCTCTTGCAGTGGCCTTCACCTCGAAGATACCCTCTTCAATTGTCAATAGGGAAACATCAAATCTCCCACCCCCAAGATCAAATATCAAAACATTTTTCTCCCCAACACTACTGGCTTTCTTATCAAGCCCATAGGCAATTGCAGCAGCAGTTGGCTCATTAATGATTCTAATAACATTCAAACCAGAAATCACACCAGCATCCTTTGTAGCCTGCCTCTGAGAATCATTAAAATATGTTGGTACTGTAATCACAGCATTCTTAATTGTAGTTACTATTCACGAACTACTATTAATTGTATTACTATTCTTAATTGTAGTTACTATTCATGCATGCGGACCAATTCCAAACCAATTCCCACAACCAAAACATGAAAACTTGTTTCAAGATAGAAGCCAATTTGTACTTACTATTCACGTTATGGTAATTTTACACAAATTATAGTGTAGTCAGCCAGATTTAGAAAGAGGAACTTACGTTAGGGAAGCGTATTTGTAGAACCTTCTACCTTTTTATGCCATCCAATTTTCCAAGTAAGTAAAACTAGAATAAACTTTTCCCATGGAGCTCACGGAAATACAAGCTCTGAGAAAAAGCTCTGAACTTCCTCCAGTAATTCAGCTGGGCAAATAAGGAATACTCTTCAAGACAAATAGATCTGAATGGAAACTTTTTATTTTTGGAAGGTTTTTTCCAGTATAAGACCAATTTTTCTGATTGGTTTTTTCCGGTATCAGATAATTCCGATAACTTACGTCCATGGGCTATGCCTAGGGTAAAAAGCCTATTGGCTTAATCAGTGCATGTTTTAACTGTAAAATGAATGGTCATAACAGAAGGGAATGCCTGGCTCTAAAAGAGATTTTCAAAGCATTTCATAATAACCAGGGTAATAATGATAAATTTGGTCCTGAAGCAAACCCTAATGCTACTGTTCATAATATGCAAAAATCTAAAGAAAATAGTAAAGAAATGGCAAAAGAAGGAGATAGAGATAATCATGAGGATAGGTTTGTCACATTGGAAAACCCACTGTTTGATAGTGATATTTTTGTTTACCCGGCTAGCAGTAACACTATCCCTCAGTCGGATCCCTCTGATTGCCAACCTAAGTATATCGAAGTACCTAGAGAGAAAGTCAATGAGGATAATGCTCCCAGGAAAAATGCCCAACAGATTGCCCTCAATGATATTAGGAATAAGGCTGCCAAACATAGAGCTAAGGATGGTGCACTCCTGGAGGGGAATGTTGCTTCAATTGATTCTAAGTCACCTCAAGTGGAAGTATGAACCCCTGAGGGTGGGCTTGAGCTGATGGTTATTGATAATGAGGAGGAAGGAAGCTTCACAAAAGTCATTAATAAAAAGGGAAAAAGGAAGACATATGAAAGAAACAGTAGCAATAAAAGTGGGGAAAATAATACTAGGAGCAAAAGCAATGATATCCCTGAGTGTTTTAATAGGCTTTACAAGACAGCTGCCCCTACCTCTCAAAATAGTTAATTATGCTATTACATCTGCACGGTTGGAATGTTAGAGGTTTGGAGATGAAGGATAGGGGGTATGTGGTTAGGAATTGGTGCAATAAGCTCAATATGAAAGATATTGTTTGCCTTCAAGAAATTTAAATTACTGGGTACCATGCATATAATGCTCTTAAGTTTATTTGGAAGGATACTTTGTGTCTGCATTCAGGTTATGAGAGGAGTAAAGGAGGTGTTTCCATTCTGATAGGTTCTGCCTGGGCTGATAAATTGGTGGAACACTCTACTTCCCCTTGTCAGAGAGCCATTTGGGGGATCTTTGAAAATGGTAATGAGAGGATTGGGATTTGTAATGTGTATGCATCTAATGATTATAGGGAAAGAATTGCCTTATAGGAGTGGTTAGCCAATTTTTTTCCTATTGTTTCTTGGGTCATTATGGGGATTTGAATATGATTGAACATTTGCAAGATAAGAAAGGTGGGAACAAGTTGGATTCGAAAGGGAATGAGAAATACTTTTGGGATAAGTTTAAAAGAGTGCTTAAGATCAGGGATCCTTTGGAAGGACAGAAGAAAGAGTATGAGCATATTTGGTTTACCTGGTGTAATAATCAGTCTGGGAACAATATGATCTATTGTTGGTTAGATAGAATCTACTTCAATCCTTTTGTGATGGGAATCATAAGAGAAAATAATGAAGCTTTAGTTAAAGTTAGCCCGGTCAGTATGTCAGATCACTCTCCTATTTCTTTCAATCTTAGTCTGGGTGATTGTAGAAACATGGATGTGAGGAAGAACAAGTCTGGTCTCTTTAAACTTAATGTTACTTTACTTCAGGAGGATGATACTTTGGATGCAATCAGAAATGTAACCGTATTTTCTAAATTCTTCTTTAAGGAGCTTAATTATAGAGGAAAATGGAGTAATATGATTGTGGCATGGCAGAACATTTTTCAGATTGTAGGCAAGAAGAAGCCTTTGGATAGAAATGAGGAAAAAAATTATCTCCAATGTAAGCTTGTAGAAGTTGAGAACAATTTGCAAAATGATTCTAGAGTGGTGGATATAGGAGAGGATCTTGTTCAAATCAAAAATAGATTGATAAAAGTCCAAAAATTCAAGATCAAAGGGCAACAAATCAGACCTAGGGCCACTTGGGTTAAGGATGGAGATAAAGGATCTAAATAATTTTTTGATCTCATTAGAGAGAAGCATAATCAAGAAAAGATTTTGTAGATCCAGAATGATAGTGGGCTTACTGAAGACAATGATGAGATATTGGCTGCATTTGTCAAATTCTACAAAGATCTCTTTACCTCAGAACATGACATTAATAGAAACAAGTGTATGAAAAACTACATGAAATATATCCCCAAGAAGGTTACCAAAGAACAAGCTAGTAAACTCTGCAAAACTATTGAGGTGGAAGAGATTATTGACACTATTAATTCCCTTGCCAATAACAAGTCTCCTGGGATGGATGCACTACCAGGAGAGTTCGACAAAGCTAATAAGGAGTGGATTGTTGATGAACTGCTATTAGTTTATAATGAAGCCTATGAGAAAGGGTCTCTAGGAAGAGAGATTAATACAAGGATTATCAAGCTACTCCCCAAAGGAGGTGATAAATCACTGGTCAAAAATTGGAGGCCAATAACTTTACTTAACCTGTCCTACAAAATTATTGCTAAGCTTATTGCCGGAAGAATTGCTGAGATGCTTAATGATATTATTTTTGTGACCCAGACTCGGTTTATTAAAGGCAAGTTTATCGTAGAGAACTTAATTACTAGTTGGGAATCTCTTCACTGGGCTAAGGAAGACAATCAGAAGGAACGCATGATTTTGTTGGACTTCAAAAAAGCATATGATAGAATTGAGTAGGTTTTTGTGCTGCACATGTTGAAAGATTTTGGTTTCCTCCTTTTATTTGTAAATGGGTGGAGGTGTTATTCAAGAACTCCTACACTATGGTGGATGTTAATGGTAACCTTTCAGAGGCAATCCCATTAGGGAGATCAATCAGACAAGGGTGTCCATTAGCACCCTCTCTCTTTGTGATTGCATCTGATGGCTTGACATATATTTTTAAAGCCACAGAGTTGGGTCCACCTGTGAGAGGTATTGTTCTTCCAAATGGAGATGATCTTATTCTAGAGCAGTTTATTGATGACACAGCTATGTTTGTGGAGCTAGATGAGAGAAATTTTGATAATGACATTAGTAAAATCAATGTTTTTTGCAAAGCTTCAGGTGCTAAAATTGCTCCTCATAATCCAGTATCTTAGGATGGAAAGACACTCCCCCAAACTGGTTGGTTAGCAGACAATGGCAGTGGTATGGTCCTAATTCCATTGTAAGGTATCTTGGCATCCCATTTGTTGTCAATCCTTCCTTGAGGGATATGTGGAATTGGTTGTATGAAAAAATCAATAAAAAGCATACTAAGTGGCAGACTCGTCACTTGTCCTTAGCAGGTAGAGCCCAGGTAGTTCAGAAAGTTTTGTCCTCCCATGTTGTGTATCATGTTAGAGTAGTCGAGTATTGCTAATAATTAAATCAGTTAATTATTAGTTATCTACTCTTAGCTTAAGTTAGACTTAGGAAGTTTCTATTTCCTAGTAGTTTTCCTTTTAGGGTTTCGGTATCCTTTATAAGGATTGACCGCTTTGTAATTCAAAAAGGAGTTTTTATTCAGTATTGTTGATAATATAGAAATTATTCTTTTCAACATGATGTCTCCTCTGGCTTTTTGGCCGCCATAGATTCTTCTGCCTCTCTGTCTTTTGCTTATGTTTGTAATAGCTATGCATGCAGGTGTTCTTGGGAAGTTTGCAGTTTAGCAATTCTAACATGGTGTCAGAGCCTTCTTGCTGCTGGCTGTTCGTTCTTCATTGAAGCACAGAGGGTTTGCAGTTCGCTAGGCATTTTCTGGCATTTGTTTATTGGTTCTGGGGGGGTCTCTGGTTTTGGAGGCATTTTGGGCCCAAACAGACACTGCCATTGCGTCCAGAAGGCCCAAAAACCCTAGAATCCATATAAGGCAAGTCTATTTTGGACACCGGGGCCTTGGGGAGAAATTTCTTGGCCTATTAGGGCCGTACGGGCACGAAAAACTAGGCAAAATTGAGAAAAAAATTCAAAAAAACTCAAAAATCCGCTTCGTTTGCAGCGCAGCCAGTGTTTTTACCAGGCCGCCACCGCACCACTGCGGCCCAGCCCCCGGCGGCGATCCCCACTCTGCACCTGCGGCCCGCGCCGCTCATCCTCACCGCCTCCCGGCCCGGGCTCCACCTCCTCCGGTCACTTGCCACCCTCCGCGGCCCCTCCACCTCCGCGGCCCCACCGCTCCACCGCAGTCTCGCGCTGTGCCTCCCGGCTTCTCTGACAGCGCCGCCCCGCTCGGCCGGGTCCCTCAGCCCCCGCTCCGCCCAGCCGGTGGCGGGTTATTTGCCCAGCCCCCATGGGCTACATTGTTTAGCCATGGTCATATGTGGACTCAGGAGCCAGGGTTAAGCCCCCGGTGCGCGCCATGCGCCCGGGGGCCCAAATTTTTTAGCCCCTAAGGGCATTTTGTAACCCTTTTTGGCATTTTGGGGGTACCTGTTTGTTTTCGCTCTACAGGGAGCATACGGGGGTATTTTTCTGACTTCCATATACCATCGGAAAGCTCTTTCCGAGAAATTTCCGATGGTGGAGGTTAGGGTTTTTGCTTCCACCGTTTTGACAGCATTTTTTGCTGTTGAAGTCCGATGTCTCTTTTTGCCTTCCAGGAGTCATATCTGGCTCATCCGGACTCCTTTTTCGGCAAACGAGATATCGTCAAAAATTTGATTCTGTGTACTATTTAGTGGCAGATGTATTTTTTCCAGATTCTACTCTGGCTTTTCACTCCTCCGCATTTTGCAGTTTATGCACTCTGGTGGTGTGCTTGGTTCTACAGGTCCTGGGATCTCTTCTTCTGAGTTCATAGCTCACTCCTCTTTCTGACATCTGAGCTTGCATGCTCTTCTGATGCATTTTTGTTCTGTAAACGCACTGAGATAAAGTGCCTTCTTCTGCATTCTTGGATCTTGTACACCTGGTTCAGTTCTAGTACTCGCACTGTGTTATAAAGTGCCATGGGGGGTTATGATGCATTTGCCGCTTTAGGCGCATCTACTTTTGTCAAGTGAGCGTACCTTCCATGACATTAGCCCATGTAGTGTGTCTGTGACACCACCCTTTATCCTGTGTGTGTGCTTCTGTTGCACTGTTGGTGTTCCTGGTTCTTCTTCTGCAGCTGTTTTCGGTACTGCATTTTAGTGTTCCTGTCACCTCTCCCAGTTCAGCATTATGGGGGGGTTCACCTGTTGGTTCTATTGCTTCCTGGTTCGATTGATCAGCTCTTCATACACTTGTCTTCTCTACCTGGTCATGCACTTTAGTGGGGGTTCCAGCAGTATCTTCTGACAGAGTTTTCATACATGCTTTGGAGATGCTTCTTGCTCTTTTCTTGTTCCTTTCTCTGGGACATCTTTTGCTTTATGTTTTGGGTACCTGATCAGGCCTTGTTGCCGGGACCTATCTTTCCTGCTTTCTGCAGTAGTTTAGCTTTTTTTGCTTCTCCCTAAGTTACACTTAAGGGGGGGCGTTAGAGTAGTCGAGTATTGCTAATAATTAAATCAGTTAATTATTAGTTATCTACTCTTAGCTTAAGTTAGACTTAGGAAGCTTCTATTTCCTAGTAGTTTCCCTTTTAGGGTTTCGGTATCCTTTATAAGGATTGACCGCTTTGTAATTCAAAAAGGAGTTTTTATTCAGTATTGTTGATAATATAGAAATTATTCTTTTCAACATGATGTCTCCTCTGGCTTTTTGGCCGCCATAGATTCTTCTGCCTCTCTGTCTTTTGCTTCTGTTTGTAATAGCTATGCATGCAGGTGTTCTTGGGAAGTTTGCAGTTTAGCAATTCTAACATATCATGCCTCCGTTTGGTTGTTTGCTAGCTATCAGAATTCCACTCTTGAGAGGATTCTTAGAGACTTTCTATGGTCTGATGGCAGAAGGGAAGGAAAAGACATTGTGTTAGATGGGAGTGGTGTTGTATTCCCAAGGAAAAAGGTGGCCTAGGTATGAGGGATCTAAGGAGTCAGGGGATTGCTCTTGTATCTAAATGGGTGATTAAAGCCTTAGAAAGTAGTGAGCCTTAGAAGATCCTAATTAGAAATAACATTAGTAGATCCAAAGCCAAGAAAGGTAAGCAATGGGATAGGATTCCTATGATGGACACGTTACTGGGTGATTTTGAGGTGAAGGTGTTTGGGTCTAAAGTTTTTGCCTCCATTTTGAGGACTTGGTGTCAAGTGAAGATGTTCCTCCCCTCAAGTGGTGCAGTTATTCGAGACTCTTAGGCAGTTGTTGAGGACATATCCATTTGGTGGGGGTTGAGTTTAAATTCAAAGCCCTTAGCTTTGACTCAAAGTTGTTCTGTAAAATCTTGGGATAAGAAAGGCATATCCCTACTTTGAGATATTATGGTTGGCAATCAGTTGGATAGTTGGGACAACATTCAGATCAAGTTCAATATACCTGATTCTCAGAAGAAAATTTTTTCCTTAATTAAGAAAGCTTTATGTAATTGGATTGAGTTTGAAGTTATGGATTCAAAACAAGCTTTAGATAATATGAAATGGAAGAATGATAAAAGTTGGAAGGAATCTTCTTGCAAAAATACTTATAACATGTTGATAGACAATGATTGCATCATTAAACATATTAAAGCTTCTTAGAATGTTGACTGGTCTAAGACTAAAATTCATCATGTCCTTGAGGTTTTATGGCATTCAAAGGTTGAACCCAAAAAACTTTGTTTCAAATGGACTTTGTTGATTCATAAGCTGGTTGTTGAATCTTATTTGTCTCCTGTTGGTCGGATTGTTATATTTTTCTCCTTGTGCTAGTGTCCTGAGACTTATGAACATTTGTTTTTTCAATGTCCTTTTGCTTCTACTATCTGGTCCTTATTTTTTGGCAATTTGGAATTGTGGAATAAACCTTACAATTTTTCTTGGCATGCAATCTTAGTTGTTTTTGTTGATTATTTTGATAGTAAGTTGAATAGTCTTTGGTTTTTTCTTACCAATGAGGTTCTTTGGGTTATCTGGAAGCACAGGAATGATGATGTTTTTCAAGGAAAGAGGAGGAATCTTACTAATTTTAATTTTAAGCTCACAAAACATCATATTATCTCGTAGGTGTTTGCCATTATTGAAGTTCCTAAGGATAGGTATAATCATCTAATAAAGGATGGGGCCATGGTGTTATTTAAGGAGGACAAAATTGTCACTACATTTGTGAACAATAGGAATGAGATCCAGAATGAGAGGGAAAGACCCACTTTAGTTTAGGTGGAAGACAGAGCCCATGAGCAAAACACACTCAGCCAAAATGATATCATAACTTAGGATAATGACAACAGAGGTTTGGAGAATGACAGTGCAGACGGTAATGACAGGAACAGGATAGAGGACCAAGGCTAGCATAATAGCCTTGACAGGGATGATCCAGGAAACAGAGACTTTGGCAATGATGGTTGGAATTAGTGATCAAAAGATGATGGTTTTACTTTTTGTTGGCCAGTATATTTAATCATAGTAGTTAAGAGCCTAATTTTGTTTTTGTTGGCTCAGTTTCTTAATCATTATATGCCATTTTGTTACAGGCATCATAGTAATGCATTGGTGACCATAGTGATCTCTTGGTCTTTGTCTTGTAATCGGTGAACTGCCATGTATAAGCAGTTTGTCAAAACTTGGGATACTCTTGTTGATGAACTATTTTAATATAATAATTTATTTTCATGATTGATTGGACTGAAGCTACAAATCGTTGCAAGTATTATGTTATTTATATACTCAAAACCTCTCTTGCCATGTCGATAAGATATTTTTATTGGGTGGTACGTACAAATCACTTTTCCATTTTTTATTTGCAAGACTTGAAGTTTCTCTCCTTGTATTTCATGATGAAGTTTGTGAACAAATGGAAGTGTTTGGGCCTAGTCAAAGTAAATTCTAAAATCTCATTATCCATGAGAGAAAGTGAGGAAAAATTGAGTTGTGTTAACCACAAGTTTATGTTCTAATAGAGAATTGTTTAACTTTTAACATGGAAAAGCCATGCAGATTCTTCCTTTCTCACAAATACATTTTAATTGTGCACCTCCTTTCATAGAAATAGGATGAGAAGATAATTATTGATCTTGTGTTTCTATTCTCTATTTAAAAAAATCCACTTCAAATACATCTGTAACTATAGGACATTTGGAAACTTCAAGTTCATTTAGTCAAGTCACTCAAAGGAAAAAACTAAGAATTTCATTATCATCGTTTACAAACAACATATAGTTCTATCATTAGGCATGTATAGTCTGAACCAAAAAAAAATTTCTCAAATAAAAAAAAGAAGTTAGTTGATAAGTACAAATTGGTCAGAGTGCCACTATTGGCAAAGGTTTATAGGATTTTTGTAATATTTTTCTTTGTCTTGATTTGTGTGATAGTGAGTTATGTTTAGACTAGCAATCACACATTAGTATGCAATGAGTATGTTGAAGAGTTATGGAAGGTCAATTGCAAAGATTTTTTTTATCAGTTTATTTCTTAGAATAATGAAGTAATGAAGTAAAATAGTAGGCCATTAAATATAAATTGGTATCATCTATTTAATACAATTGTCAACATGAAGTTAAAATTTGAAAAATCATAAAAATTCATACATTGAGAAACAAATTAGCAAAAAAATCTAGCACAAACTATGTGGTGTAAGCTAACTTTTCAGTAGAGTGATTAAAAAATTAAAAAAACTAAGTTAACATTTTAGGGGGAGCACACGAGGCACTATGTTATTTTTTTCATGAAAAATAGTACCATTTTTTGTGCTCCCCCTAGTTTAAGACCTTAATTTTCACAGTTTTTCAAATAAATTAGTAGTTTAGAAACTAGATTTAGAGTACTACAACTATTGTTCTTAGTGTGTTTTGAAAATTTGAGTCTAACTATCTTCAACTTGTCATTGAAGTTCAGATTTTGTTGATTTCAGGAAAAAAATGCCATCTTAAACCCCCTTTATGGTCCCCCATCTTTGAGCACTTACCCACACACACACACAGAGACATACATACATACATATACAAACATGTACATATACAAGTGTGTGTGCTTGTGTGTGTGTATGTCTATGCATATATGTATATATACATCTATATACACACATGTATATATGTATCTATATATGTGTGTGTGTCTATGTGTGTGTATATACATATATATAGATTTATAAATATATATGTACATATATACATATATATATGTATATATATACATATATACACATACACATATATATATATATATACACATGTATGTATAT
>MU226727.1:288299-320451 GCA_018584345.1 Thuja plicata
AAGAAAATCATCAGAAAAAGCTCTAGTCCTTTCTCTTGCCATGCAATGTATGTACCCAAAAAGGATGAACATGGAAATGAGCTTGATGAGAAAAGATTAGTTGTTAATTACAAGCCCTTGAATAGCTTCTTAGCAAATAATCAACATCCTTTACCCAGTAAAGACTATATCTGGCAAAGAATTCAAGGATGCAATGTTTTCAGTAAGTTTGACCTCACCAAAGGATTCTGGCAAATAGAAGTACATGAAAAGGATCGGTATAAGACTGCTTTCTCAGTTCCACGAGGTTTGTTTGAATGGAATGTTCTTCCATTTGGAATTAAGGCTGCCCCTTCAATCTTCCAAAGTTTCATGGATAATATTTTTGCTCCTTATGCTAAATTTATTCAGCCATATATAGATGATATTTTGATCTTCAGTCAGGATCATAAATCTCATTTGGAGCACTTGAAGAAATTTCTATCCATCTGTCAAACTCATGGATTATGTCTAAATCCTACCAAGCTAAGCTGGTTCACAGAAAGTCTAATCTTTATTGGTACTTGCATTGAGCCAAATGGTAAGCTATATCCTTAGGAACACCTGTTAAAAGCTATTCAGAAGGTTGAGTTAAAAGATAAAAAGATCTTACAAAGATTTTAAGGCATGGTTAATTATGTTGCTGGTTATTTTAAAAATATAGCAGAAGCAAGAAAAGAATTAAATAGATTGTTGAGAAAAAATGCTCTTGCTTGGACAGAACAACACAATGAAGCCATTAACAGAATCAAGCAACAATGTCTACAACTTCCACCGCTTAGGATACCTGGTAAAGGTAAGAAAATAGTTCTAACAGATGCCAGCCATGATGCATGGGGTGCAGTGCTTTTAGAAGTTGTTGAAAATCAAGGTAATCCTAAATAAGAAATTGTCAGGTTTGAATCTGGATCATTCAAAGGCTCTGAATTGAAATATCATTCTAATCATAAAGAACTTTTGGCTGTTGTTCATGCTTTTGAGAAATTTCAATTGTTCATTGGAGATCATAAATTTATCCTCAGAAGTGATCTACAAAATTTGCCTGGTTTCTTCAAAAAGGAATCTAAAAATAAGGTTGTAAGAGGTCGCTTTCTTAGGTGGGCACAATTTCTTGACACATTTGATTTTGATACTGAACATATTGAAGGTACTAAAAATGTGCTTGCAGATTTCCTCAGTAGAGAAGGATGTATGAACTCTGTAAATAGTCTGAATCAGTTTGTTATTACTACTGATGAACCAGCAATTCTTCAACCACATCTGAGAGATTCTGTTTCTAATAGTCAACAAGATATTCTCTCCAATTTGGCATATGTTTTATATGATAACTCTGGTTCACAGGAACAATGGGAACGACAAAGAGTAGTTCTAGAACAAGAAGAAATTCTAGAACAAGAAGAAGAAATGATGCAGGAAGAGGAAAATCTAAATGTCCGAGGACTCAATATTCAAATCCCAGATCAACAAGAAGTTATTCAACCAAACCTTCTTACTGAAGCAGAGCAGAATCAAAGTGACATTTTCTTCCATCTGTATAATGTCACAAACATTATTGAAGATGGTTATGAAGATGAAAGGTATAAAGTTTTCCTTGAAGAATTTAATGCTTTTCCAAATGTCAGGATGATCAGAGAAAGAAAGGAAAATTATTATTTGTATAGCCACACTAACTAGGATTCTAATACGGTGAATGTCTCCAAATCTATTTATCTTGATCTGAGGAATCAACATTTTGCTACCTCAAGAATTCTGTTGACAAACTCCATTATCCAAAAAACTCCTTGTCAACCAGCAGAAGAAGATATCAGACAGTTTTTACAGCATACTGAGACTAGTGCCACTACTTATGAATGGCCTGTCCATATTCTCAGTAGTACTCATATTCCTAACCAGACAAGATGGCTTATTCATGATAATCCCATTGAAGCTTATTTCAGAGGAGTCTTCCCTCATGCGCATGATCTAATGCCTACTGTAAATAACTATGGTTATTTGTTCAAGGTGATCTTTCATTCTCATATTTCCAATTTGATTAATCGATACATCTTTGAACATTATGGCCCTACACCTGCACAGCCAGATACTATAGAATTACGAAGTCTTCATCATTTTGCAACCACAAGAAATCCAATCTGGATTTTTACCAAATATGAAACAATTCCTGAAAATCATGGTGAAAAGGCTATGGTAAAATTAACCCGCAGCATTCTGTGGAAAGAAGAATCACTAGAAGAATGCATGGAAAGAGTTCTGCAAGGATCCGCGCCAGAAAATCAAGATCAAGAAGATGATTTTGACTGGGAATCTCATTCTCCCAGAAATTAACCTAATAAGTGGGGTTGTCACTTATCTGAGCAAACTTCCTCTCAGAAGTAAAAGGATGTATGGACCCTACCATAGTAAAAAGGAGGTAAGATTCTACCTAAAAGGATCACGAGTTACCCTTCTCATGTCAAAAAGATGCTTTCTTATCTCTTATTACTGTTCTATCTCATTCCTGGCGAGATTCTTGTAAGAGATAAGCTTTAATAAAGTAGCTTTAGTAGATGCTCCACCGACTCTCGGATAAAGTTGTTACGTGTCCATTTCCTATGGAGGGATTTCAAAACTCTTAAAACTCTTTTGAAACCAAAAGACGGTTCCTTGCCTATAAAAGGAATGCAGTCCTCACTTTCAAGACAAGAGTTTAAGAAGTGTCTAATAGTTCAGTGAAGAAGAATTGAAGAGTTCAGAGTTCAAGAGTTGGTCTAGGAGAATTGGTCATAAAGAGTTCTGGTAAGTTGTAAGCTTGAGTAAAGCATAGAGAGTATGCTCTCTTCCTCTAAGGAAGATCATAAATCATACTGCTCTACTTAAAATAGTATAAGTATGTCCTCTGAGTCTGAGTCCTATAAACAAGTGTGTGTTGGATCAGTCATTATCATAATCATAATTAGCTGTATTGTTGTCTATATTTATTTCCGCAATTAATAAGCGCCCGATTTAATGAAATAGATGTTATATTCCTGTTTCTAGGAGCTTGTCCAAGATTGGTATCTAAAGTCTTTGAAAACACAGCATGATGTGTGGAAGAGGTGGCCAACAAGGGTGGAACCCCTAACCACCGGCCACCCAAATTAAATGCCCACTGTTGCGCTATTTATGGAACTTTAGATACATATGGGTGATAGTTTATTTAAACCTTATATAGCTGCCAAGCCTTATTTAAATAAGGTTATTTGTTAAACCTAACTCCATAAATGGTATAAGCCCAAAACCATAAATTAGAAAATAGTTTATTACGAATATTAAATTTGTTGAAAGGGATTTATCATTTTGTTATATGGTTTTAGCCTTATTTTAGCTAATTTTATGTATAAAAAGGGGGTATTAGGCCTTTGAAAAATCATCCAGGCGATGAGAAGGAGATTATGCACTTGAAGGCTTGCTGATTATTCCTACACATTGGAGAGTAATATTCCCATTATGCTTGAAGAGAAGATCTTGAACACTTGTAATTGATTTTTCGAGCTAATCAGATCGGTCCCCCTATTGGAGCTAGACCCCGAGACGTAGTCCATCTGGACGAACTTCGTTATCAATTTTGTTGTGTCTTCTATTTCTCTATTCTCCTTTCAGTTCATCACTTTATTATGCTTTATTTATTTAAGCTTTTTTATTATATTAATTCATTTTTATTAATGTTATGAATTAACTTATGTAAACTAGTTAAGCATTCCTCTGTAATTGTCATAGATCCTAATCAGATCAAGTTTGGTATCAGAGCTTTGTTTGACTAGTATTGCAGATTTGAATGCCAAAAAGATCCAGGATTTAGAAAGGCGAAGGAAAGCTTGAAGAATATAATCCTGAGATTGGGAAAACAAGAACTAATCCACCATTATAGATGGAAGACAAAGGTGGTGGACAAGGTTCTAAAGATAGGAGCATTCAGAAGAGTTTGCAGAATTTGGAAGTTATGATGGAGATTTTATTGCAGGAGAGACAAGAAAGGCTACAAAAGAAAGCAGCCCATAAGGATAAAGGGAAAAGATTTGGAGGTGATCGTGAGTCTCCAGAAACACCTCGATCTCCTTCTCCTTCTCCTCCTTCTTCTTCTTCTTCTCCTCATTCTAATTCTTCTCCTATTTTCAAGAATTCACATAAGCCTAAGATTAAGTTGGATGTAAAATTTGATTTACCAAAGTATTGTGGCGAATTAAATGCTAAAAAATAAGATGATTGGGTTCAACGAGTTGAAGTCTATTGTAGAGTCAAAAACCTATTAGATGATGCCGATAGGATCCACATAGCTACTCTTTGGTTAGGAGGTACAACTCTAACTTGGTGGGAGAGTAGAATTCGAGATGGGTCTTCACAACATGGTAAATCAATTTAACTTGGTCAAACTTTCTTAATGCTCTCAAGAAGAAATTTTATCCCCTAGGCCATATGCAATAATTAATGATGAAGTAGCAATTGTTTAGGCAAGGGAAAGGTCAGTCTATTCAAGATTACACCCATGAATTCAGAAAGAAGGCTATTCCATTAGATGTCCCATTTTATACCCAGGACACATTTCTTAAGTACATAGGTGGTCTTCATTCTTATTTGAGACATTCTATTTTGGTCTTGAATCCTAGTAACCTTGATGAAGTTTGTGTTCAAGCCACACAACTTGAGTCTAGAGGTAAGGGTTCTTTTATTGATAAGTTTGATAAGAAACCATCTAAGTCTGAGAACAAATCCCAAAACAAAGGGAAGGGGAAAAAGATAGCTACAGTGAAGAAAGAGGGTGAAAAACCCACATGCTCACATTGTAAGAAAGAAGGGCATGATGATTCTAGCTGCTGGAAGCTACACCCTGAAAAGATGCCAAAGAGATATGGTGGAAACAAAGACAAACAAAAGATTGCTGCTATAGTTCAATAGGATCTTGGATTTGACTCTGGAGATGAGACAAAGATTATTTCTACCAGAATCTGAGGTAAAGGAAAACGTATTTCTCTCTCATCAGCTACAAGTTCTTCAAACATAAGTGCAAGTACAAGTAAAGAATCTACTCCTAAGAATGATAAGCAAAGGAATGAATTATTTCATATTCGGGCTGTTATCAAGCATACTAAAGTTGATACATTATTTGATATGGGTTCTCAAGTTAATTTGATATCTGAAGAAGTTGTTAAAAAGCTTAACTTGACTACAACCCCTCATCCAAAACCATACCCTCTTGGATGCGTTTGCAATGATGCACAATTTCAAGTAACTAAACAATGTAAAGTAAGATTTGCTATCACTGCAAACTTTGTAGATCAGGTAGAAGTTGATGTAGTTCCTTTGGATATTTGTGGGCTTGTACTTGAGAGTCCTTATCTATATGACCGACATGCTATCTTCTATAGGGGGGAAACAAATACCATCTTTTTAAAGATAAGGTTGAATACATTATACGGGCACATAAGGTTAAGACTAATCTTACACTAGTTAATGCTGGTCAGATGAAGAGGGTGGTCAATTCTAGTAAGAACTTTGTTTTAATGCTTGTTAAAGGAAAAGAAGATGAAACATCTGAGACATTTAAAGGATGTGATCCTAAACATAAGGCTGAAATGGTCAAAGTTGTTTCTTCTTACGATGACTTGTTTCAGGAACCAAAAGGATTGCCTCCTAAGAGAGAGATACAACATGAGATCCAATTGCAGCAGGATGCACCACTTCCTAATATTGGCATGTACTATTTATCAGTCTTGCAGAATGAAGAAATTAAGAAGCAAGTTCATGAGCTGGTTGAAAAAGGAGTTATCTGTCCTAGTACTTCTCCTTGTGGTTCTCCTATTGTGTTGGTTCCAAAGAAAGATGGGACTTGGAGAATGTGCATTGACTACAGGGCTCTGAACAAGATAATGGTAAAGAACAGTTACCCTCTTCCTAGAATTGATGATTTACTTGATTAGTTGAAACATGCAATTTATTTCACTAAGTTGGACTTGCATAGTGGATATCATCAGATACAAATTGCAAAAAATGATATTTGGAAAACTGCTTTTAAGACTAAACAGGGACTTTACGAGTGGTTGGTAATGCCCTTCGGGCTTTGTAATGCACCACCGACCTTTATGAGTCATGAATGATGTCTTTCGTCCCTTTATTGATGATTTTGTCATAGTCTATTTAGATGATATTCTTGTATTCAGTAAGCCTTGGGATGATTATGTAATTCATGTAAAGAAAGTATTTGATGTACTGAGAAAAGAAAAACTTTTAGTAAAGATGTCTAAATGCGAATTTGCTAAGACATCCTTAGTGTACTTAGGCCATGTCGTAGGGAATGGTCAATTGAAAGTAGACCCTGCGAAGGTCGAATGTATTGTAAAGTGGCCTAAGCCAAGTACAGTTATAGAAGTCACGAGTTTCTTTGGTGTAGTCCAGTACTAGAGGAAGTTCATTGAAAACGTCTCTTATATTGCATCACCATTGCATGCACTTACCAGTATCAAGGCAACTTTTCAGTAGGGAGGTCCGCAGCATAAGGCTTTAGACACTTTAAAGGAAAAGTTGAGCACCACATCAGTTCTGGCTTTACCAGATTTACATCAACCATTTGAGATCGAGACAGATGCAAGTGGGTTTGCCATGGGAGCTGTACTAATGCAAGGAGGTAAACCAGTCTGCTACCAATCTGAAACTTTTTCAGGAGCAATAAGTAAGTATCCCACTTATGATAAGGAACTTTATGCTTTAGTTCAGAGTGTTAAGAAATGGAAACACTACTTAATGGGGAAAGAAACTGTAATCCACACTCATCACCAGCCACTTTAGTATTTGCACTCACAGTCTAAACTGCAGCAAAGTAGGCATTTTAGGTGGATGGGTTTTCTACAATAGTTTCATTTGGTAATTAAGTATAAGAAAGGTACCCATAACAAAGTAGCAAATATGCTCTCAGGGCCTCCAGTTAAAAATTCTTTGATAATCCTTAAAAATAGTTCTACGGCTCATGAAAGTTTTCAAAAACAATATGTTATTGATGAGAACTTTAAGGATATTTATGTAGCTTTAATCCAGGGTAAACATGTAGAAGAGAAAGATTACTATGTGTAGGATAAATTGTTGTATCATTTCGGTAAATTATGTGTTCCTAAAGATGAACAAGCACAGGTGATTCGAGAAGCACATACCTCTTTGATTGCAGGGCATTTTGGGGTAAGTAAAACATTGGTTCAATTGCAGAAATATTGTTACTGGCCTCGTATGCAAGAAATTGTCACTAAGTATATAAAATGTTGTGTAATGTGTGCAACCAGTAAACCAAGTAATAGGAAATTGGGTTTGTACACACCATTACCTGTACCATCCCGTCTATGGGAAAGTGTGTCTATGGACTTTGTAGGTGGTTTACCCATATCTAGGAAGGGTCATGATTATTTGTATGTAGTAGCTAATCGGTTCAGCAAAATGTGTATTTTAATGCCTTGTAAGAAATAGGTCACTGCTAAACTGACTACTCATTTGTACTTCCAATTTGTATGGGTTCATTTTGGGTTACCTACTTCTATTGTATCATATCGTGATTCTTGATTATTAGGGGAATTTCGGTCATCTTTGTGGGGACTCATGGACACCAAGCTGAAGAAAAGTATAACCTTCCATCTACAGACCACAGGACAGACAGAGGTAGTCTACAAGATAGTTGTTCATCTACTTAGAGGTTATTGCAGTAAGCATCCTATGTTATGGGATGAAAGTCTTTATTATGTGCAACATGCTTACAACCATGTAGCACACTCTTCTACAAAGAGGTCTCCTTTTGAGACTTTCTTAGGGTACTTGCCTAAGACACCAATGGATTTTGCTTTTGGGAACCTGGACGATGTTGAAGATGGACACCATGTTGGAAAAAAGGCTTTAAAGTTCATCCAAAAGGTCCAAGAAATCCACCAAGCAGTAGAAGCACAGTTGGAGCAGAGCCAAGAAAAATACAAGGCTCACCATGATAAGCATCGCATTGATCACCATTTTTAGGTTGGTGACAGAGTTTGGTTACATATTAGCAAGGAAAGAATGCAAGGTGAAGGAAGGAAGCTCAAGCCAATCAAGTATGGTCCTTTTGAGATCTTAGAAAAGATTGGTACTAATGCCTTCTACCTTAATCTTCCTCCATACATGCAAATTTACTCAGTTGTCAATGTTGAGAATCTAAACTTGTATGAATCTCTAATGATCTTGGATGAAGATACTGACATACAGGTTCCATCAGTTGATGATCTTTCACCAGAGTACATGTCAGAGTTGCCAGAAGATGTTATCCTTGACAGGAATGTCAGAACTTCACGAAGAGGACTAGTTGAATACCTCCGAGTAGGATCGAAGTGGATGCATCCAAGAAAGGCAAGATGGATGGAGATTAGTAAAGTGAGGGAACTTTACCCTCACTTTCTAAGTAATCAAACTTTCAGAGGTCCGAAAGCTCTTCAGTGGGGAGGCTTGATCCAAGGGATAAAAATTGGTGAAAATTGAAGTGTCCCCAATACTCCAAAAATCATCACCATAATATAGTGTTCGAAATCTTGATTCCAACGCAACTTGAACGGGCAAAAATAGAGTCTATTTGCTCAAGTTATGACTGGTCAAAGTTCGGTCAAACCTAGTACAGAGGCCGTCGAAAAGGTGAAAAATTAATCATCTCAAAAGTGGTCAACAATGTATTTCAAATTAAATATCTTGTTAAGAGCTTTCCAATGGCGTGGAGTTCGTATGAAAAAGTTATGACAATTTGAATTTTGAAGGTTAAAAAATAATTGAAAATTTTGATGACCTCATCATGACGTCAAGGTTGTAATTTAAAATTTAAAAAATGCCATGTGGCACCTTCATGGCGGTCAGTTTGAAAATATTAGTTGCGGATTTGAACCAACCTGTAGTGAGAAAATCAGGACCCAAACTGCTAGACCACAATGGCAGCATGCTAGTTTAGGCAGGAATGGTGTTTAAAGTCTTTGAAAACACAGCATGACGTGTGGAGAGGTGGGCGGCAAGGGTGGAACCCCTGACCACCGGCCACCCAAAATAAATACCCACCATTGCACTATTTATGTAACTTGAGATAATAAATGGGTGATAGTTTATTTAATCCTTATACAACCGCCAAGCCTTATTTAAATAACGTTATATGTTAAACCTAACTCCATAAATGGTATAAGCCCAAAACCATAAACCAGAAAATGGTTTAGTACGAATACTAAATTTTTTGAAAGGGATTTATCATTTTGTTATATGGTTTTAGCCTAATTTTGGCTAATTTTATGTATAAAAAGGGGGTATTAGGCCTTTGAAAAATCATCCAGGCAGTGAGAAGGAGATTATGCACTTGAAGGCTTGCTGATTATTCCTGCACATTGGAGAGTAATATTCCCATTGTGCTTGAAGGGAAGATCTTGAACACTTGTAATTGATTTTTGGAGCTAATCGAATCGGTCCCCCTATTGGAGCTGGACCCAGAGACGTAGTCCATCTAGACGAACTCTGTTATCAATTGTGTTGTGTTTTCTATTTCTATATTCTCCTTCTTTCAGTTCATCACTTTATTATGATTTATTTATTTAAGAATTTTTATTATGTTAATTCATTTTAATTAATGTTATGAATTAACTTATGTAAACTAGTTAAGCATTCCTCTGTAATTGTCATGGATCCTAATTAGATCAGAGCATCAGGTTGCATCTAGGAAAAGTTTAAAGGTACTTCTAGAAAAAGATCAAGATGTTTAGGCGAGAGGCATCGAAGCTTAGTAAGATGGGCTTTTCTACATGGCAAAGGAGGACGATGTTGCATATTTCTATAATTGGAGAGAATTCTCTTGAGATTTTACAATGGGGCTATTATCCTCCTCGACCGACTATTGAAGCATTGGAAGCTTCTCTTACTTCTAAGAAAGAACCTAAAATAAACTGGACTGAGGAAGATAAGAGAAAGAATAAAGAGCACATTCAATGTATGATTGAGATTACTAATGCTTTATCTGATGCAAAGTTACATGACATAAAAGATTGTGAATCAGCTAAAGACATGTGGGATACCTTGTGTGAGATTCATGCTGGTGATGCACAAGTTCAGAGAGCGAAAGTGAACAATCTAAAAGGTGTATATGACAATCTGAAAATGAAATAAGATGAGAACATTATGCAGTACAACACGAGATTCAAAGGAGTTGTTAATGAGATTGCTGATGTCGGTGGTAAGATTTATCTAGATGATCAGGTCGGTAAGTTCCTAAGAACTTTGTTGCTGAGTTATTCACAGAAAGTAAAGTTGCTATAAATGAACTTATGTCAGTTCCTAATATGGTTAGTTCTCTTGATGTTGTTGTTGGAAGACTTAAGGCCTATGAATTAAATGAGCTTGATAATAATGGAGAAAGGATTAGTAATTTTGAGTCTGTTTTTCATGTTACATTGGATAAGAAGTCAGAAGCAAGTTTACCAAGTTCATCCAAGTCAGGCAACTCTTGGAGTGAAAGAATGAGAAAATGCAAAGTAGAGTTGGAAGAATTATATGAAGAGGCTAGACAACAAGAAGACATGGAAGCATTGTTGGCACAAAATTTCACACGTGGTAAAGGGAGGTATCATGGTGAGCTACCTATGAAATGTTTTAATTGCAATAAGATTGGTCATATTGCTTCTCAGTGCAGAAGTAAGAAAGATGACGGTGAAGAGAAAGATACTGGTAGATACACTAAAGTTAAAAGGATATTGAGGAATCGAGACAGAAGAAGAAATGAGAGATGTTACATTGCCGAGTCAGATGATGAAGACAGTACCGACTTAGAAAGTTGCAGAACAGATGAAGATAATGAAGAAGTTGTATTTGTTAATATCAAGGAAGAATTTGATGATGACAGGTATGAAGAAAAAGCTCTTATATCTGAAGTTAGTAAGAATGATAGATGGGTAATTGATAGTGGCTATACACATTATATGACTGGTGATGTTGAGAAGTTTTCTGATTTGATAAGATATAATGGTGGTGCTGTCAAATTCGGTAATAATGCACCTAAGTGTCCAGTGAAAGGTAAAGGATCTGTTGTTATTTTTGACAAGATTAAAGTTGATGATGTTTACTGGGTTGAAGGTCTAGGACACAATCTGCTAAGAGTAGCACAATTTCTGAATACTAGCTACCGACTAGAGTTTAACAACCAAAGAGTGATAATTCATGACAAGAACGGAAATCTAGTTGCTACGGGGTCGCAATCTAGAGGCTATCTATATTTTTCTACTGAAACATGCTTGTTTGGACAGATAGAATATGTTTGGTTGTGGCACAAACGACTATGTCATGTGAATTTGGATAATCTGGTGAAGATTGGTAAATAGAACTGAGTCTGAGGACTACCGAAGTTGGAGAAATCGAGGTATTCGGTATGTAGGGAATGTGAGTTAGGTAAGATGACTAGGTCAATCTTTAAAAGTCAAGAAGAATCTACTAGTCATGTACTTGAGCTTATACATACTAACTTATGTGGGCCGATGAAATCAGAAAGTTATTACAAGGACATATACTTTATACTTTTTATTGATGATTTCTCACAAATGATGTCTGTGATGTTTTTAAAAGAAAAATCTAAAGCTTTACAAATGTTTAAGTGGTACAATAATAGAGTGGAAAATGAAATTGGCAGAAGAATAAAATGTCTGAGATCTGACAGAGGCGGTGAGTTCACGTCTGGTGAGTTTACCAAGTTTTGTCTGCAGAATAGAATAAAGAGACAACTGCCTGCACTGACAACTCCTCAACAGAATGGAATGGCTGAAAGGAGAAATAGATCAATTGTAGATTGTGCTCGTACATTGATGATTGAAAAAGGTGTTGCACAAAATTTTTGGAGAGAATTTGTTAGCACAGTAGTACATACATTGAACCGAGTACAGTTGAAGAAAGGTACATCCAAGACACCGTATGAGATATGGACTGGTAAGAAACCCTGTGTTAGCTACCTTAGAGTCTTTGGTAGTAGATGTTATTTGTTAAAAGATGAAATGTATAGAAAGGGTAAATTTGATCAGAAAGGTGAGGAAGGCATTTTCTTAGGTTATTCATCTAAGAGCAAAGCATACAAATGTCTAATCAAGTCTACTAACAAGATTGTAGAGAGTGCAAATGTTAGAGTCACTGAATTTACAGATAAAGCACAGGGAAGAGACAAAGTGATGGTAGATTATGATGATTTTCTATATGTGGACATGGATTTCCAACCAAGTACCAGTACACCGAGCACTAGTGTACCTGCAGTCTTGATGATCAACAAAATGATAATATGCGTGAAGCTGCAGAGAAACTGAGTGATGAGGATGAAGAAGATGTTGACATGAACGATGCTGAGGAAGAAGAAGAAGTTGAAAAGACCAAACCGATACTAGCTAAGTATGTGAGAAGGCACAACGAACTGAGTAATATTATCAGTGTTGCTAATGCTGGAGTTTCAACCAGAAGACAGATAAAAGGTAAATGCCTACTTTCTAAAGTTGAACCGAGATCTGTTGATGAAGCACTAAAGAATGAAGACTGGATACAAGATATGACTAAAGAGATAGAATAGATTGAGAAAAATGAAACATGGTATTTAGTTCCCAGACCGAGTGACAAGAACGTGATTGGCACAAAATGGGTGTTCAGAAACAAGTTAAATGAGAAAGGCGAAGTGATTAGAAACAAAGCAAGACTTGTTTGTAAAGGTTATGCACAGGAAGAGGGAATCGACTATAGTGAAACATTTGCTCCTATTGCTAGATTCGAAGGAGTCAGAATATTACTAGCTTATGCTACTTATAAAGGATTCAAATTATATCAGATGGATGTGAAGTCTACTTTTCTTAATGGTATTCTGGAAGAAGAGGTTTATATTAAACAACCTGATGGTTTTGTGAATGAGAATCACATGGATAAGGTATGTAAACTTCACAAAGATTTATATGGATTGAAGCAAGCACCGAGAGCCTGGTATGAAAGATTACATTGTTATCTACTTCAAATTGGTTTTGTCAGGACTAATGATAGCAATAATCTGTATTTCAAAGAACACAGTGATGGAAAAATGTTGATTGCATCAATATTTGTTGATGACATTATATTCGAAGGACATGAAGTGACAAGTAAGGAGTTTGTTGGATACGTGAAGAAAGAATTTGAGATGTCTATGATAGGTGAGATCAATTTTTTCATTGGTTTACAAGTGATTTAGAGGTTTGATGCCATTTTTATTACTCAGAATAAATATGTGAATGAAATCTTGAAGAAGTTCAGTATGCATGATTCCATACTAATGGGTACACCGATGGGCACCAAATGTAAATTATCAAAGACAGATGATACCAAGCTTGTAGATCAGACTCTATACCAATCTATGATTGGTAAGTTACAATATGTTGTTCATAGTAGACCTGATATTGCGCATGTTATAGGTATTGTTGCTAGATTCTCTACGAATCCCTTGAACCTTGCTCAGAGGCTTCGATCCCTAAAGGCTCCCCTTTAGGCAATGAACTTAGAGATGACTCTTCGCAAACTCCCTCTATCTGGGATAACAGTGTTAAATACCATTCTAAGCAAAAATGAATTGTCTATCATGGAATATATGAGGTCTTGAATGCTCTAATAGAAAGTTTATTGTTAGAAATATGTTGTCTTCTTTTAGCTCTTTGGACATTGTTATGCTTCAAGAAGTTAAATCTGTTAGTTTTTTGCTTGACACTGTGCTTAATGTTATTTGGAAGGATTCTATCAAATTTTATACTTCATATTATAAAGGGAAAGGGGGAATTGCTTTGCTTATTCATCCTACGTGGGTTTCCTGCATTACGGGCAATAGCTCCTCCCCTTGCAATCGGGCTCTTTGGGTTACTTTTCATATCAATAATTTCTCTTTTGGTGTCTGCTCTATTTATGCTCCTAATGACCATAATGAAAGAAGATCTCTTTGGGAATCTCTTATACATCTTCCTAATTTGCATTGGATCTTCACAGGGGATTTCAATATGATTGAATCCCGAGTTGATAAGATAGGTGGTCTTCCTTTTTCTTGGAAAGCTAGTGAATTTGACTCATGGTTTGCATTTAAAAATGACAAAATGTTGTTTGACCCAATTTATGATGGTTGTAAATCGATTCGATTAACTTGGTGCAACTATCATTAGGGTACCAATAGAATATACTCCTGTTTGGATAGATTCTATGCCCATACTAATTTCTTCTCCTTTGTCCCTACCCGCAATAATGATGCGGTCTTGGTTACTCCTGCTATGCTCTCTGACCATCACCCCATCTTCGGTAAGATTGATTTCACTGCTTCTTTGTCTATGGTCATTCATGATAAGAATAAATTCATTCTCAATACTACACTTCTCCTAGATGAAGATATTGTGTTTTCCCTTAGACTCATTAGATATTTTAATTTCAACAATCTTCCTAGTAATTCCTTTATTGAAGGGTGGCAGCAGACGGTCATTGCTTGGCAAAATTTCCTTAGAACTATGAGGCAGAAGAAAGCCAAGGATGCCCGTCGTATTAAGAAGGATCTTGAAAAGGATCTCCATGATTCTGAGATTCGATGTCAAGAATCTCCTATGGATATTCACTGTGTCTGGAAAAATTCCAAATCCCATAATGATCTTAGGAAACATCAAAATAGTAAAGCCCAGGGTGCTAGAATAAGGGCTCGGGCTCATTTGTTGGAGTTTGGTGACAGGGGTATTGAATTCTTCTTTAACTTGCTTAAACAAAAACAAACTAATGAGTCTATTCATAGATTAATCTCCAATGACTTTGTCATTTCTGACCAGACTAAAATTCAGAATGCTTTCCTTAATTACTATCAAAATCTTTTGTCTTCTAAGGATAATGAGGCTTCCACTTTGCTTAGAGTTGAATGTTGTACCTTGATTCCTAAGAAACTTACTAAGGATGATAGGAACTTGATTAATAAAACTATTTCTCTTTTTGAGATTGAGGCTGCTATCCTTTCCCTTAAAAATGATAAATCTCCTGGGCCTGATGGGTTGCCGGTTGAATTCTATAAGACTAACATTAGTTGGATCTGTCACGACCTGCTCAACATTTATACTGAAGCCTTAGAGAAAGGTTCCCTTGGTTCTTTTATTAATAAGGGTATCATTAAGCTTATTCCTAAAGATGGGGATAAAGCCTTGATTAAAAATTGGAGACCTATCACGTTACTTAATGTCTCTTATAAAATTTTAGCTAAGATCCTTGCTAAGCGTATTGATTCTCCACTTCCTAAGTTTATTAGCCCTTCCCAAACTGGATTTATTAAAGGCAAGTACATTCTTGAGAATTTGGTTATGGGATGGGAGGCCGTGAATTGGGCCAAAGACTCTTCACAAGATGTGGCTATGCTGCTCTTAGATTTTGAAAAAGCTTATGATAGAATTGAATGGAGCTTCATTATGATTATGCTTCAAGCCTTTGGCTTTCCTGATTTATTTTGTAATATGGTTCAAGTTTTTCTTACCCATGCTTTAGCCCAAATTGTTGTTAATGGTTCCTTAACCAACTCTCTACTCCTGAGTCGCTCTATCCGTCAGGGTTTCCCATTAGCCCCTACCCTTTTTGTCATTGTTGTTGATTCTCTCCTTTACATTCTTAGGGATAACTCTCTCTCTCCTACTGTCAAAGGATTACCCTCCCTGATCAACCTGAATTAATCAATTCCCAATTTGTTGATGATATTGCCCTATTTTTTTCCTTGGCTAAATCCAACTTTGAGGCCCTTCTTACTAAGCTTAACTTTTTTTGTATCATTTCTGGAGCTAAGGTGGCCCATTCTAAATCTATTTGCTTGGGTTGGTCGGATATTCCCCCTAATTGGTTTAGTAATCATAGTTTCCTTTGGGGTGGTCCTAAGAAGATTGTGAGTTATCTTGGCATACCCTTCGCTGTTGATCCCTCCCTTGTTGATATGTGGAAGTGGGTTAAAGATAAAATCAGTAAGAAGCTTAATAAATGGTATAATAGATACTTGTCTTTGGCAGGTAGAGTCCAAGTCTATCAAAAGATTCTCTCCTCTTATAATATTTACTATGCTTCTGCTTGGATGTTTAGTGACTATCAGATTCAGGAAATTCAAAAAACTATATGTAACTTCCTGTGGTCTGATGGTAAAGGTAATAGAAAATGTCATGTTGTTAAATGGGAATGGTGTCATATTGATAAAGCTCTAGGTGGTATGGGCTTAAAAGATCTTAAACTTCAAGGTATTTCCCTTGCGGCCTAATGGATTTTCCATGCTTTAGTTGGGAATGAGCCATGGAAGGTCCTATTCAGACATAACTTTTTTCATGGTCATCCCAAGCGGGCTAAGTCCTGATAGAATTTGTCTTTGGGGAATCTCCTTTAAGGTCAATTTTTTGTCCGTGTGCAAGGCTCTATTGTGTTTCATTCTATTTGGAAGGCCTAGGATTTTGTAAAACCATTCATTTCTAATAAGGGCTTCCATGACTCATTCCAACTATTTGGTGAGAAATCCATCTGGTGGAATCTCAACATTGTTGGTAAGCCTTTGGTTCTTTCTCAGGGTTTCTCAGCCAAGGCTTGACATAAATTGGGCATTTCTCATGTTATTTCTCTCTTTGAAAATGATGTTCTTATTTCTTCAAATGATCTTGCTTCATAATATAACATTCCTATTACTCAAATGAAGACTTATAACATGATCTATAAAGCTACTCATGGTTTGCCTTATGTTTGTCATGTTGATTCTCACAAATTCCTTTAGATGAAATGTCTTGATGGCATTGTACTTAATCAGCTGAAGGCCAAAAATATCTATAGAATTCTTGATTACAATGATTCTGTTATCTCTCATGTTAATCAAATTTGGTATACTGATCTTGATGAGGCTCAATGTAAAAAATATTTCAACGGAATATGAAAGTCTCATATTGATCCTAAACTTGCTTGTTTTCATTGGTTATTGATTTTGGATAGATTGCTTGTCAGGACTACTAACAATTATGTACCTCTATGTTTACATTGCAATGCTCCTGAGACTTGCAGACATATTTTCTTTGATTGCATCTTTGCTAAGAAAGTTTGGCTTATGTTTGGTGTTTATTTCCCTAAAATGGTTAATATATTTGAAATTGTTACTTGTCATCTTGTTGGCTTCAAAAATGATAGCAATATTTTCTGGTTTCTTTTATCTACTAATATTCTCTGGCAGATTTGGAAATGCAGGAATGAAGAGAGGTATGGTATTTCTCCCAGGGATCTTATTGAGTTTTCATTAAAATTCATTTATTTCAAAATTTCTTTGCAGGTTCTGGTTAGCATGATGTTGGATCAGGAAAAGCTGAAGAGGTTCTTAAATACTGGTCATGCCATGATGTTCGTGTATGAGATGAAGGATGGGTTCAACTAAAGGAAGCACTTCAACAACCAAAATTTCTTTGATAAAGTTGTTGATACCCTTAATAAAGACTTCAAAGCCAATAAAAGAAAGGTCCAGAAAGATATGTTACTTATGCTTGATCAAATCCAGAAGAGGAAAAGTATCATCTAGATGGAGGGACCTCTCGGGTGGACAACCTAGGTTGAGGATTATGCCCATATTCTATACTAGTGCTCTTTTGCATTTTAGTTGCTTTTGTACTCTATACTCTCGGTGGTTCTTTTTGATTTGGGGTTGAAGGTGTGAGGCTTGCCTCCCTTCTTCTTTGGTGACTCTCTATTTTTGTACTCTGTTATTTTGCTCCCTCGATCTTTAATATAAAAAAAAATACAAAGCATTCCTTCAATGGCACCTCATTAATTTTTTTATGTGATGTGATACGTTGCGTTTTGTTGACAATCACACAAAGAATAGGAAAAAAGAAATGGACCATTCCACAACATATGGAGAGGAGACTAAAAAATTGCGTTTAGACAAAAAGGCAGAAGAAAACTCAACATATAAAAATCCAATTTGAAAAATAAATAATCATAATAAACAAATGAACATATTAGTGGGAAATCAAAAGTCAACAATAAAAGTCAGATGATAAAATCGATTTGCAAATTCTCTCAAAAAACCCTAAAAGATATTTATATATTATCATATTTAAAAGTGATATAAAAGAGACAAGGAGCTTAAATAAATGAAATTTATTTATGCTTAAGGTGATACTAGAAAATGGAGTGAATTTATTAAATTATTAATTCTCTAGAAACTAATTAAAGACAATAATTAAATTATTGTTAAAATTATTTAATTAAACATGTGTCTAGTATCAAATATGATAGTGGTCAAAATAAATGACAAAATAAAAGATCAATCAAAATGATTGAAAATAATTCAAAATGAATTAAAAACAATTTAAAATTTATTTTAAAAAATGATACTAAAAATTGACTAATGTCAAAAAAAAAAACTTAAAAATGGTTAATCAAAATTAACTAATGTAAAAAAATAAATGACTAAAAATATTCATTCAATTTAAATTTGTATAAAATTATTACCCGTAGACTCAAATCAAGAGACATTACTTTATATTTAATTAAAATTTAACATATATAATAATAAGTTTCAAATAATATTAAAATAAAATCTTTATTTTGAGACAACTAATGCCATTTACGTCCATTTTAAAATACACATGCTTCAACAACGTGCAAAGCAGGGGAAATCAAGAGTTTCGCAAGCGTTCAGAGGCATGGACAGTATATACCACTCTTGAATTTTGGTAGTAATAGGTAGGTTAGCTTAATAGGTTAATGAGAATGCTAAACTCGGGACCGCATTGCAAAGAGTTTGAAAGAGCTACTTAAAACCTTGTACAATGCACCATCTCTCTCCCACCATTAACCATCCGCCCATTACCCTCTCTTCATCATACATCCTGACTCTTTGAAAGAGCTGCTTAAAACGTGTAAATCAGGGATGTAATTTCTCCAGTCATCAGTCCATAGAAGCAGATTCTCCAGTGAAGACAAACGCTCTAAAACTTCTATTTTTATTATTCTTTGGCAATCAACTTCAAGATTGTTTAAGGAAACTAATCCTGCCAAACTCATCTCTAACAATATTGGACAATATACCACCTGAAATGTTTGAAGATTGCACAACTCTCCAATTTCTATTGGCAATGTTCTCAATCCGTTACAACCTTTAAGTGTAAGATTGGTCAAGCTGGGTAAGTTTCCTAAAGAAGTTGGCAATGTTGTCAAACTGTTACAATTGTCAAGTGTAAGATTGGTCAAGCTGGATAAGTTTCCCAAAGAAGCTGGTAATGTTGTCAAACTGTCACAAAAGTCAAGTGTAAGATTGGTCAAGTTGGATAAGTTTTCCAAAGAAGCCGGCAATGTTGTCAATCTGGAACAAAAGTGAAATGTAAGATTGGTCAAGCTGAATAAATTTCCCAAAGAAGTTGGTAGCTCTCTCAATCCTAAATGATCATGGCAACTAATTTCAAGCTCCTTCAATTCGCTTAGTTCACAAATGACAGGTAGTAATTTATCTAATAAGCTACTGTCGAAAGCCAAAGAGAGTTGTCCCACGAAAGTCTGAGTTTCAATATTTCTTGAATGGGAAAATTGTATAGCGTTGAGGTTTGTTATGTTTTGCAGACTCTCTAAACTCTCGCAACGATCCAAACGGAGACATTGGAGTTGTAGTGCAGCTGCTTGAAAGACTCGGGCAACCTCTTCAATCTTTTACAGAATCTCAAATCTAAATGCCGCAGCTTCACCAAATCCCCAAAATGCTCTCGTAGACTTGACAGACGATGGCATCCATGTAAGTCCAGATGCTCCAGCGACTGAAGTTGACAAAACTCTTCTGGCAGGCTCGATAGGCTCGAACTGTAGAGATAATGTAGCCATAAAGATATAAATTTGAGATGCTTGAGATTATAGGAAACATAGCCAGCTCCTCCCTATCACAGGTCTCTTCCAAAAAAATAAACCCCTAGATTGTCACCAATCCCTTTTAATGTCTCCTCATCCTAGTATTCCACTAGTAAATTAGGAAGTCTAATCCATACTGGGATTTCCTCTATTTTATCTTTCAGTAGGTCAAAGTTGGGTATCAAATCTTTCAAAATAAACACCCTTTCCTTCCAAGGTATAGGGTCCACTTTTAAACATCCATTCCTTATCCAGCAATGTCGGGCAGATTGCCAGAAAGAAACCATTACCTAGGGATTTGATAACCACTTCTCTGCGCCACACCTTTCGTGCCCAATCCAAAATTAACCTAACATTCCATGCATCTCCTAACCATTTAAAGAAGAAACCTTTTTCTTTGTAGTAAGAACATTTATCAATCCAATCATGATTGTCAACTAACACAGAGGTAGTTTTGTAGAAAGAGACATATTACCATCTGTGTAACCTTCAAATTGTTGCACTTCGCAGTCCTTGGGCTTTTTCATTTTCTCCGCAATTTCTTCAAAAGAAATAACCTTCCCTGGACCTCTATGAGAGCCAGAGGCTGACCTCACGCCATCCTTGAAACCATTTCTGAAAGTCACACCATTTTTCCCCCCATTCCTCCTATAGTCATAATTTGCATTTATATTCAGACCTTCTTTGATCATATTCCCTCGACGGACATTGTTCTATGCCCATTGTCTACAGTTTTGGTTCTTCGTCGATTGATACTATAGACCCTCATGCCAGATAAAGGGTCTTCCTCTCCAATCCTTTGGACCATTTTTACGAATAAACGTCCTATACCTGGACCCATAATCAACATCCCCTCTTCTCTGAAAATCTTGACCATCCTCTTCTACCAAATTTTTCTGCTAAATTAAATTAATTGATTATAATTAGTATGGTTGAGTGGCTTGGCTATGGTATAATCTTGCTTGAGATGGGTGTTGGGGTTTCCCTTTACTATTATGAATTTTCATCTGTCAGAGGCCTCATGGGGCCTAGTTGATGGTCGTCATATCGTAACAATTTATAGATAGTATTACCTAAAACTTTGTTATAAAGGCACAAATATCCGGTGGCGCTCTCATGTTCATTGGATCGGACCCTCGACAGTTGTGATACATTTCATTGCGCCGTAGGCGTTTGCGCTAGAGTATGCACATCGAACGAATGGAACTTAATCAAGTGTTGAGATGATGTCATCTAAGTTAGAGATGCAATTTTACTGTACACTTAAGTTGTTCCTATAGCTGAGAGTCGAGGGGGTCGTAGTGTCATGCAAGGGAAGCTTCCCCCTAATTTATTTAAGCTTTTTAATTATAATTTTTTAGATTAATTAATTTAATGTATTTAGAATTAGATTATGATATTTTATGCTGCAACTTTGTTTAGTTTTTTTTTAAAATTAAATTAAGAAAAGGCCAAGTGCCTAACGTCTTGTCTTCCATGCTAAATGCCTTTTGTGGAGTTCTGAGCCACCGTGGAGCATCCTCTTAATCTAATTCTAAATTCCCTCGTAGGCATGTATTTTTCTTCGCATCATCCTCTTATGCAAAATTTTTCTATTAAATGAACTTAATTGATTATATAATTAGTATGGTTGAATAGCTTGGCTATGGTATAATCTTGCTTGAGATGGGTGTTGGGGTTTCCCTTTCGCATTATGAATTTTCCTCTTTCGGAGGCCTCGTGGGGCCTAGTTGAGGGTTGTCACATTGTAACAAGTTAGAGATAGTATTTCCTATAACTTCCTTACAATGGAACAAATTCCCAATAGCTCTCTCATTTTTGTTGGATAGGACCCTCAACAACTGTGACAGATTTCATTGTGCTATAGATGTTTGCACTGAAATATGCGCATCGAACAGTTATGACTTAATCAAGCGTTGAGATGACGTCACCTAAGTTGGAGATACACTTTTACTGTGCACTTAAGTGGTTCTTGTAGCTGAGAGTCGAGGGCTCGTAATGTCATGCGAGGGAAGCTTCCCCCTAATTTATTTAAGTTTTTAATTATAATATTTTAGATTAATTAATTTAATGTATTTAGAATTAGAATAAGATGTTTCATGCTGCAATTTTGTTTACTTTTTTAAAAGTAAATTAAGAAAAGGCCTAGTGCCTAACGTCTTGCCTCCCATGCTAAATGCCTTTTGTAGAGTTCCAAGCCAGCACAGACCATCCTCTTAATCTTATTCTAAATTCCCTCGTAGGCATGTATTCTTCTTCATGTCGTCCTCTTCTACCAAATTTTTTTGTTAAATCAATTTAATTGATTATAATTAGTATGGTTGAATGGCTTGGTTGTGGTATAATCTTTCTTCAGATGGGTGTTGGGGTTTCCCTTTGGCGTTACAAATTTTCATCTGTCAGAGGCCTCATGTGGCCCAGTCGGGAGTCATCACATTGTAAGAAGTTATAGGTAATAACTAGATTTCTCTTAATGCAACTAGGATTAAAATGTCTATCTCTTAAGACAAATATATGCTCTTAGATCATCTGTTGACTTTATCATCTATCATTCCAATGTAGAGGCTTCTTTACACTATATACTTTCCATGACTAAAATGGGTCCCTTACACAACTTCTCAAGATTAGGGTCACTTGGAACTCTTTTCAGGTATTTACTACTTGAGTATGCTTTTAATTTCTTAGATTGTTTTCATATGACGAATTATAAACTTGTATTGGTTCTTTTTCAAAAATCTATATTTAAGATTGAAGTGTATTGTTCAACACTATTAGTTGATGCCAGTTTGAAATATTGGCCTTGTAGAGTTTGGTTTTGGTTCGCCTTATTTGAAAAGAGTTTTGCAATGTAAGTGTGCCGAAAAAATGCGTTGCAAACTCTGTCCATTTATCCTCTACATAAGTCATACATACTACATAATTTTATTGGTCTAGTTCATATTATTTCATGCTTCTTGTCATTAATGTGTGCTTTATTAGAAAGCTACAAAAAATGTCTTACTATATATACAACCATTGTTGTGGAGTTTTTTAGTGTCATATCCTATTATATGCACACATGATGAAAATCTATCAAATTTTGTATATTTTGATGTCATTTATAAACCATGGATTGAAATTAACAAATTACATATCTTTAAATACTTAGGACTAGTTAATTCTAACTTGTTCCATGTATGAGGGTAAGACTTCATTAGTATGAATTATATGTTTATTGTATTAAAATATGTTTGTGTTACTTTACAAACATGCCTATGACTTACTAAAGAAACACATTATTACATGTTGATGTTGTTGTGGATTAGTAAAATTAAGAAATTGCTATAAAAAAAAAGTTAAAATACCACAAAATCTATAAAAGTCATTTTAGTCAAATCCTAATCATAGCAAAATTAAGGTTATTGAAATCAAATGTAAAAGCAAGGTATTAAAATCAAAATACCAAACATTCCTTCAATCACACCTCATTGTTTTTTCTTTTTCCTCTAATGTAATATGTTTCTTTTTGTTGATAATTGAGAAATAATAGCAAAAAGGAAATGGATAATTCTACAACATATGGGTGAGGGCACTAGAAAATAGTGGTTAACCATAGGAGGAAGAAAACCCACAATATAAAATATTATCACATTTACTTGTGACGTAAAAAAACGACGAGCATAATAAATGAGTTTAATATATACCTAAAGGAATACTAGAAAAGGACGCAAATTAATTAAATTAAGAATTTCCTAAAAACTAATTAAAAAATAATTAATTAATTGTTAAAATTATTCAAACAAAAATGTTGTGAAAAGAAAAAACATGATAGAATAGTCGAAATAAATGACAAAATAAAAAATCAATAATATTTATATTACATAATATTCATTTCTCTAACATTTCATATTTAAAATAATTATTATTATTTTCCCATTAATAATTTTTTTAATTCTTAAAAATTATTGTTTTTAAATTATTCATTTAATTTAAGATTTTATAAAATTGTTACCCTTGTCTCAAATCATTAGTAGTACTTTATATTTAATTAAAATTTAACATATATAATAATAAATTTCAAATATTATTAAAAAGTCATCATCTTGACACAACTAATGCCATTTACATCCAGTTTAAAATACACATGCTTCACAACACCGTGCAGAGGAGAGAAAAGCAGGAGTTTCACCGGTGTTCAGAGGCATGGACAGTATATACTACATTAACAGCTAGAATTGGTAAGGGGGCTTAATCAGAGTGCTAAACTCGGGATCGCATTGCAAAGAGTTTGATAGAGCTGCTTAAAACCTTGTAAAACGCACCCTCTCTCTCCCACCATTAACCATCCACCGTGTTCTATTAACCATCCATCTTGATCATTTACCTGTATTGAAGCATGAAGGCCGCCCCCACCATCCTCAATAAGCCGGGAAACTTCTCTGAACACACACATCACTATACATTGTCCCACTGCAGCCTTCACCTTTACAAAATTACTTTCACCTACGTTAATACGTATAGAAGAAGTTCTAGGAGATTTGGGTTTGTAATTGACAAGAAAACATACGACGGCTGCATTGGACAAATTTGTGTCCCGACTTGTTAATCTTCGTTGTCCCATTGGAAAGGCAACCACAGCAAGACCAGGAAAAGCGAATGAATCCAAAACTGACTTTAAATTTTTAGACATCCTTCCACATATTATCATTTCGCATGGCCAACTCTGTAAATCAGTTGAAGTACGACACGTCAGTTAAACGAAACAATTTATTTTTTACAGAAACAATTTCATATTGATAGTAACCTGTATTACCTCCATCTGTATTGTTTGAATCCATGGTTGAAAAGCTGATATGTTGTCTGCTGTCAGTTTCACCTTAAGATGTTTCGGGGAAACTAATCCTGCCAGACTCATCTCTGACAATCTTCGACAATTTACCACCTTAAATGTTTGAAGACTGCACAACTCTCCAATTTCTACTGGCAATGTTGTCAATATTTCACAACGTTTAAGTGAGAGATTGGTCAAGCTGGATAAGTTTCCCAAAGAAGCTGGCAATGTTCTCAAACTGAAACAAAAGTGAAGTTTAAGATTGGTCAAGCTGGATAAGTTTCCCAAAGAAGCTGGCAATGTTGTCAAATTCCAACAAAAGGTAAGTTTAAGATTGGTCAAGCTGGATAAGTTTCCCAAAGAAGCTGGCAATGTTGTCAACCTGTAACAAGAGTCAAGTGTAAGATTGGTCAAGCTGAATAAGTTTCCCAAAGAAGCTGGCAATGTTGTCAAACTTTCACAATAGTTAAGTGTAAGATTGGTCAAGCTGGATAAGTTTTCCAGAGAAGTTGGTAGCTCTTTCAATCCTGAAGCATCACTAATTTCGAGCTCTTTCAATTCGCTTAGTTCACAAATGCCAGGGAGTAATTTATCTAATAACTCGACTTCGAAAGCCAAAGAAACTTGTCCCACGGAAGTCTGAGTTTCAATATCACCGACTTCTTCGCAAAAGTGTATTGCGTTGAGGTTTGTTATGTTTTGCAGGCTCTCTAAACTCTGGCAACCATTCAAATCAAGATATTGGAGTTGTAGCAGCTGCTTGAAAGACTCGGGCAACCTCTTTAATCTTTTACAATGACTCAAATCTAAATGCCGCAGGTTCACCAATGCCCCAAAAAGCTCTGGTAGACTTGACAGACCAAGGCATCTATGTAAGTCCAGATGCTCCAGCGACTGAAGTTGACAAAACTCTTCTGGCAGGCTCGATAGGCTCGACCCTGTCCAATAAAAAATTCGCCGTAAAGATAGAAATTTGAGATGCTTGAGACGGCCTATTGACCTGGGAAGACTTTGGAGGATTGGGGCACCTCCAATTCGCAGCTCTCTCAATTGCAAAGGAGCCTGCGCACAACCAATTTTCAATTCTATTCAGTTATATACTACTGCGAACAACGGTAATTTAAAACATTATTAAAACAAAATTAACGTTTTGTCTTATCAATTCAATTTTTATTTTAATAATCTTAAATTTAAAATTAAAAAATATTTTAACTGTCTTAAATTGAAAATAAAGACACAAGTTTAAAAGGTCAAAATAAAATTTCCTGTGTAGGAAGACGGAAAAGATTTTTCTTTTAGCTTTGGTTTCTTCAATTTTTTTTCATGATTAAATGAAAAAATATATATTAAGAGAAAATAAATATTCTAGGGTATGTGTAAGAAGATGGGGGGCCAAAAAGTGGCGATGTGAAAAAAAAAACTTTTTTCAGTGGTCCAAAAACGCATGAAAATGTTTGTTGAAAGTATTAATAGGTATATCACACATAAGTATGAAAGTATTCTGTATAAATATTTGCTTCTGTAATGAATATTGTATAGCGGCTCACTTTAGAGAACTTGAAGATTTTCAAGTCTGCTACTTTTCATCACCTTTCAACAGTGAGCCAATTTTCTTCTATGAATTCACTTACGAATCACAGTGCTCGTTGATCCACTAGTAAGAAGTCAGGTACATGTCCTAGACAAATTTGGTGCAGCAGATACCTCTAAATTCTTAGCATGAATCTAAAAGAAGTCAACGGTCTATACACCCAATGCCCACAGATTGCAATAAATTAAGCACGCTTCTTGGTGCAAAATCAATTGAATTGTTTGCTGCACAAAATAACTTATACACTCCGGTTTAACATTGATAAACCAGACAAGTATGGATCCCTACTAACAGGCATACTATCAAAGCATGGGACCTTAAAAAAGCATGTCTACACTATAAACTCATAGTTGTTGTTACCTTACCAAAGCATCTTCTCTATAAGCTCAAATTTAGTGTTAGTATCACCTGTACTTGTCACCAATAATCCCCACAGGAGCAGCATCCATCCTTAAAATGGTGGAAACGATTTTAATCTCTCACAACAATTTCTCGCTCTACAATTTTGGAGATAATCTTTGTAGCTTTGTGGCAATCACCACATACTCGGAGATTCTTAGCAATTCTTAAGGTTGTCCCAGGGCTCGTGCAAATAAGCCTAAAAGCTATGGTTAATCCCTCACTATGACCATACATAAAGAATTCCTTATCTTCCTCCTCTAAATCACGCAGCACAAAATCCGTGTCGGGTACATACCCTGCATCCTTCATCTTTGTAGCCAAGCTATCCAACACAGCATAAATTTTTTCTGACTGTGGGTGGGATTTATCTCCAATGAAGAATGTGTGAACCTTGCTCTTAATTTCGATCCAGTTGCACCCTAGCCTTTGTGTAAAATTTCTTCTTTTGAAGACATCTCTGATCTTTGCTACATCAGCCCACCTGCCAGCATTAGCATAGATGTTTGATAGGAGTACATAGAAACCGGAATCTTCTGTTTCCAACTCAAAAATTCTTTGTGCTGCATATTCTCCTAGCTCTGTGTAGCAATGGATTCTGCAACCACCAAGCAAAGATCCCCACACACCGACAGTAGGCTGTAAAGGCATGCCCTCAATAAATTTGCATGCTTCATTCAACTGCCCTACACGGCCAAGAAGATCAACCATGCACCCATGTATCTCTATGGTTGGTATGATACCATAAACCCGTTGCACTGATTCATAGTGTTGCCATCCTTCGTCTAGTAGACCTGCGCGGCTGCATGCAGGATAGGACAGCAATAAGTGTAATGTGGTCAAGTTTCATGTCTGCCTCTTGCATTTACTTAAATAATGCAAGGGCTTCCTTGCCAAGTCCATGCATGCTATAGCCTGCAATCATTGTAGTCCATGATACCTGATTTTTCTGAGGAAATCTACTAAATACCTATTTTGCCAACTCTATATTACCATATTTTAAATACACATCTATAAGAGCATTCCCCACAAAATTAACTAATTCAAAACCATTCCGGATTATAGAAGTAATGGATCTCCTTGCCTTGTTGTAGTGTGGCTAAACAGCCACATGCCAGCAGAATAATTGCAATAGTCACAGTTGTAGGCTGTACATCAGTTAGATGCATTAATCGGAAAAGATTCAAAGCCTCGACAGTGTGTTCATTATGGGTGTATCCTGCAATCATTGAATTCCATGATGCTACATTTTTCAGAGTCATTCTATCAAAAATATTTCATGCCAATTCTATATTTTTGCATTTGGCGTACATATCTACGAGGGCGCTCTCTACAAATACGTGAGGTATAAAACCAAACTTGATGACATATGCGTGGATTTCCTTGCCCTGTTGCAAAGATGTTAAGTAAGCACATGATGGCAGAATGGTGGCTACGGTGATAGTGTTCGATTTGACGCCTACCATCTTCATCTGACTAAACAGTTTTAATGCTTCATTAGCAAACCCATGCTAGACATATTCGGCAATGAGAGCAGTCCATGTGATTACATTTCTCCCTGGCATTTTGTTGAACAATTGACTTGCAACCTCTAAGCATCCACATCTAGCATACATGTCAATAAGAGCACTCCTAACATGAACATCCAATTCAAATCCTGTTTTAACCGCATAAAAATGGACATCCACACCCTTGTCCAGAGATCTAAAATATGCACAAGCCGATAGAATGCTAGTCAGAGTGTTGGATATGGGTTGTACATTTGTCTTTTGCATTTTACGAAAGAATTCCAATGCCTCATTCCTGTTAGGCCCAAATGAATAACAATGGAAAGGATATAACTGAGAGGGGAGGGGTGAATTAGTTATATAACCAATAAAACAATTTTACTTCTTTTAACCAACTAAACAAACTACACAGTTAACTCGGTAATAAATACTCTGTCAGCCCGGTTAACTCAAACTTACTTAGCAGATAATACTTGAAAACAGATTATGCAATGAAACAATAAACATCACACATAATCAACACATGAGAAAAGTATTTTGGTATCGCAGAAAATCCTTGTGAAGGGATAAAAACTGCGGTGGGGATGAAACCCACAAGTCTCACTATCTGTAGAATAATAAGGTGCTCGATGGAGCTACATGGGTTGATTGCTTCTGAAAATCTGATCGGTTAAGATCACAGAACTGCTAAGTTCAAAAGAACAATTACTGTCCACTCAGTTAAGAGATTCAAACACATTTATTGTATGTGCACCTGGTTAAAGGACTTAGAAAGTACTTGATAACCCCTAGATCTGTTAAGATCAACTACAATATGACTCGGTAAAGAGTAGACAATTACATACTCAAAATATCTATGATGATTGCATCTGCATGCTGATTCAGATCGTTTCTGCTTCTCTAGATCACCTCTTTGATCTCCCTTGAATGCCCTTGACAGTCATCAATTAAATTGACAACATACAACTGCCAATATGCACTCGTTTAAGACAGTATATTTTCAACCTCGACTTAAACTAACAACAACAAGACTTCAACTCAGTAAAATCTCTAACCCAAAATGTTGTAGCATGCGATTCCTTATATAGACGATTCCACCATCAAAATACACCGCCAAAATTCAAACTAGAATTATCTCATCCGTTTGATCTGTCGCTAAGATTTTCGTATTTAATATCGGTAGCAACAGCTGTACCTAGGAACTTGTAATATCCTTTTATCAGCGTTCGACATTACCTCGATCAATGTGTTGTCAACTCGAATTTTCTCCATCATTGATTTCCTTCAATCTCCTCGTAAATGACAAACACAAAACTTCCGCTCGAATCTTCCTCTTGTCGGCTGCGTAGTCAACTCATTTGACTCGGTGAATGTCCAGTCTTTGACAGCATAAATTGCCCCTCGATGCACAGCACAACTCGGTGCTTTGACAACTCGGTGCACATAGTTACTCAGTTGAGTAAACAACACAAAAATACCTAAGTCCATAGTACTGCTCCTTCTGACCTTACCGACTGGTTTTGACAAATGAACTGCAAACTTGACAACATATGACAACAATCCAACAATCTCTCCCTTTTACATAAGTTGGAAAGTTTGCCAAAACCAAAACAAATGATAAAACTAACAGATCTATCTATTCATGCTAAAATGTTTATCAAAAGTATATGCCTCAGCACTTAGACATAATTACACCCTTATTTCTCCATTACATATGCTCGGTATATAGTATACTCGGCAAAATCTATGAAATCTCTCTCTGACAATTGAGATTCACCAAAATTTCAAAATTTACATATATATGGAAAAAAGTATCTCCTCCTATACAAATGATCTATTAATTCTCTCCCTATCTGATATATCTAATATATTCTCTCCCTTTCAAATGTATTCTCTCCCTTTTTGGTAACTTTAAAAATTATGGAGATGGGAGATGAGAGAAAATGGTGGCATATTTACCTCAGAGTCTGGAGAGTCCTCTCCCATGTTTCTTCAAAAATCTCAAGTGTTGTGGAAGCCACTCAGTGCTCTACAACAACATTCACAATGCCATCCATCATGCCGACTTCAGGTGTTTGAATCTGGGTCTGTGCCTCGGTGATAGCCTTCTAAAGTGATGTGATGTGCATACTCAGCTGCATTTGTAACTCCAGCACGTTCTATTTGATAAGCTGCTCTTCAGCTCGGTGTTGTGACCGTTGTATATGTAGGGCGTGCATCTGTTGGAAGTGTTGATTCATCGAAGTTGGATCAGTTGATATAGTTCGGTTACACTCAGCCAACTTCTCATCAACTTGTGCTATCTTATCTTCAACCAGTTTGGTTAGCTTACCCAGTGTGCACAATGCTTGGAAGGTGATTGTCATACTGTTCAAACTTGCTTGAGCCTTAGCAACTTGATCAGTCAAACTGACCTTCATCAAAGCTGTCAACTCCAACAGCTTCTCCATGAGCTTCTGCTGCATCATGGTCTCCTTCTTCTCGTCCAGATATGTATCCAGTTGGATACCGGTTGCATCTATTGCCTTTAAAGTGTTCTAGAGGTCTGCAATAGGGTCATCGGACATATCAACTGCACAGTCTGGAATTAGATCTTGTAACAGAGAAATGGTCTTACCGACCACTTCCTCCAACTCCGCTTCGGCACTTGTATCCTCCTGGTTTGCTTTTGCATTCAACAAATCTGCATATTCCTTCTTCTGCAGTGCATTCATCTCTGTTGGTGCCTTTGGTACTATTATGCGCTTTGATGGATCAGATGGAAAATATTTCCGTTGCATCGGATCCTCGGCTATTGTAGCGAATGCCCTTTTTCTCTTCGGTTTTGGTGCATTGGGAGAGCCAGATGGTGTAGTAGAACTACTCAATCAATCAACTGTCTCGGCCTTCTCCTCTGTTTGCTTCAGCTCTTCTTCTTTCTTCTTCTGTTCTTCCTCTTTTCTTTTCTTTTCCTCTTCTTCCTCTCTCTTCTTCTTTTCTTCTTCCTCTTTCTTCTTCTTCTCCTCTTCGTCCTTCTTCTTCTCCTCCTCCTCTTCTTTCTTTCTCTTTTCTTCTTCCTCTCGGTCTCTTTTCTACTTTTTCCTTCTTTTCCTTCTCTTCTCTTTCCTTTTGTTTCTTCTCTTCCTATTCTTCTTTCTCTTTCTGCTTTCTTTCTTCTTCCCTTCTTCTGTTTTCTTCATCTTCTTCTCTTTTCTTCTCTGCCTCTGTCTCCTCTGTCCTCAGCATCTTATGGTTTGGTGGTCTCAGTATCTGGACCGATGAAAGTGTTTACTGGATCTTCTGACCAGTACTGTTCAGCTTTGGAAGACTCACCTGTGGCATGTCCAGTTTTAGTACCGACTTCCTCTTCATCTTTACTTGGCATATGTGCTAATTCTTCCAGGCTATCTGAGCTCATAGGTGTAGAGACTTTGACTCAGACTGGAGACGGTGAACTTTTCAGTTGTTTCAACCGAATCTCCCAGAAATTTCTAGTCTCCTCATTCAGTTGAGTCAAATTGCCATCCAGAACTAAGAGTGTTTTGTGAGTGGGTGTGAATTGGGACTTGAACCTTTCATTATGGATGTGGCTGAGAGATCATTATGGATGTCACCAATGGTCTAAAATGTTATGTGGAATTCTAAAGTTGTTTTTGATATGTGTTTTGTCCCACCCTGTTTATCTCCCAAGGATAGGATAGCATTAAAATCTCCTCCTAGTATAAATGTTTCGTTCGGGAAGTCCTCTATATAATCTTTAATCTCCTGTCATACAATTCTCTTTTCATGTAGGAATTTAGGAGCGTACATGTTTACTATATTAAATTTTAAATCTGACTTTAATTTTTTGATTTGACCTCCCATCCAATTTTTCTGTTTTTCATGAATATTGAAAACTATTTCTCTTGGATCCCAAATAAAAGCAATTCCACCCGAAGCGCCTTCTGCCTCATAACCTACTAATTCTCTTAT
>MU226729.1:5977-17042 GCA_018584345.1 Thuja plicata
CCACTTGAGAAAGTCCACTTTCTCAAGCTTGACTTCCTTAAGGTCCACTTTCTCAAGCCATCCTCTTACACTCTACCTTGCTTCTTTAAGGCCTTCATTAATACCTTATTAATGAAAGATGCCTTAATCCTATGTCTCTCCCATGCCTTATTAATGCCTTGGGAATTAATGGCTCTTACACCTTCATTAATGAGCCTCTTCACTCATTAATTCACCTTGTTCCCCCCCTCTCTCTCTCATTCTTCTATAAATAGAAGCCATTTTTGAGAGGAAATAAGCCTTCAAATTAGATCAAAAATACATTGTTATGCTGTTGAATTAACATTAGAATCATATTTCATCTTTCATTTCATGCTTTTGCATTGTTTTCATTTCAACTTTTAGAGCTAGATTGCATGCTTTATCATCTTTTAGCTTGTTTTAATCTAAAATCCTTCATGCTAGGTTGTATTCATCACTGATTTGTAGCATATTCTAAGGGCTAATATGTTACTAATTACATTCTTCCTAGTTAGTAGGCAATAGGTCGATATTAGTGGTTTTAAACATTTTATCTAACCTTTCAAGCTAATGCAATGACTTATTGAGTGTTTGTGTCTTTTTCATCAGGTACCCATTTACACACACACACTTCACTCCATCATGGATAGCTTGGAAATGAAATTTCCATGGCCTACCTAGGAGAAAGTGACATGCATCTATGGGTAGTACATCACATAGTACCTTGTACTTATATCTCCCTATAGAGAACTCCACCCATGCTTGCTCATTCATTAAGACATGTTGTCCCTTATTGAGCCATGTTACCTTGTAAGGATGGGTATGAGGTATCCCTGTCATGCCTAACTTGTTGACTTCTTCCTCTGATACAATATTATCAGTAGACCCTAAGTCTATGATAACCCTACATAATTTACCCATCACCTTACATTTGATTCTAAATAAAGATCTCCTTTGGCTTGGATCCTCCTTGATTGGCTCTTTGATTAATGTTATCCTCATCATGAGGTTATCACCTTCCTCTAAGTTTAATGGCACCTCAAGGTGTTTATCAGCTACACTTGTGTCTTCTTGGACCAGATTAGTCCTCTTGTTACCTCTTTGAGAAGTACTACTCTTCTCTGGACACCTATAGGTAGGGTGTCCCATTTGGTTACAATGGTAACATTTCATATTGGCAAAGTAATTGCCTCTTCCTTGTCCACCACTTCTACCTCTGAAATTGGAGTTCCTTCCTCTACCACCTCTACTAGAACTTTCTTCTTGATGCTTGTTGTATTTTACTTCTCCTTGTGTCCTTGATTCTAAACTCCTCGCACCATAGCCACCTGTTTGTCCTCTACTATCTCTTTGTCTACCTCTTCCTTTAGAACTTTTTTCTTGCTTCCTCTTGCCTTTTTCCTCTATCTTCAAGGCCATTTGATAGTATTGGTAGATGATTTTTAATTTCACTAGACTCATGTCTTCTTTAATAGACCATTTAAGTCCTTTCAAATACCTAGCTAGCTTGATGCTTTCATCTTCAACCACTTGTGACCGTAGGCACAACTTTTGGAACTCTTCAGTGTAGTCTTGGACATCTAAGTCTTTTTTTTCTGAGATTATGTCTCCTCCTATGTAGCTGCACTTCATAATCATTAGACAAATAAGTCTACTTCATCTTATTCACCATGCCTTTCCATGTGGCTATAGGACTCTTTCCTTCTTTCTCTCTTTCAGTTTGAACAAACTTCCACCATGTGAGAGTTGAACCTCTCAATCTTTACTTGGCCACATTCACTTTTTGGGCCTTTGTGATACCATCACATTCAAAATGGTTCTCTATGTTGTCTTTCCGATCCACTACTGAATCTGGATCCATTTGTCCACTAAATAGTGTCACACCCTCCAAATCTTTACCACTGAAAGCCTTCAATGCCTTTAAGAAGGGTTCTTGGTGACTGACAGGGTTAGGGGTTGGAGCTTCTTCTTCTAGTTCCACTCCTTTCTCCCTTGCTTCTTCTTCTTCTTTCTGGTCAATCTTATCCTTCATTTTATTAGCTTTGTCTTGGACTTCTCCCGAGAGTTGCTCCATTTGAGACAACCTTTCTCTTAATGATTTGTTGTCTTCTTCTTGTTCTTCCACCTTTTTGGCTAACTTAGAATTATTCACCATGACTTTGTCTTTTTCTAATCCTCCAAGTGTATTCTCTCCCACTGATTTAGTAGGCTGAAACATCCACCACAAGCCCGATCTTTAATCAAGCTCTGATACCAATATGATGTGAGTGCTCCAAATGGGCTTGCTTGCACAATCTACTAAGAAGATCTTATTTATCTTCTTCAAGGATCCTACTATCCTCTAGGTCCTTATTAGGCTTAGAGAATTAAATAATTTCTAATCCTACTCTCCTCTAAGATTCTCCACTTGTGCTTCACCCTTTGAAAGACTAACACCCTATAGTTAGTTCAATCTCCACTTCTCCAACTTACACTTAGAAGGGTCTAAGTGTCAATTCCCACACTAATCTTAATGAATCACTTGTAGGGGTGTACAACACTATGTAGACACTGCATTTGATCAATTTGGAATCCATCTTGGGGAATATCCTTTCAAATTTTAGTCGAGTTCAAGTTTGTGTCTTCAAGAGGCCTAATTAGGCTTATCTCTTTGTAGCCCTACACAATGTGTTTTCTCATTTCTTGCAAAAATTTTCCAAAGACCTCAAAATTATAAGACCATATCCAAATACCATTTTCCACTTTACAAAGGATTATTTAAGTCTCAAATCCCTAAGTTATCCATACATGGGGTTCCTATAAACTGGGTCTTATAGGGCTAATAGGCCTAAAAAATAGGACAGTCTACAACAATATCCAAAACTCACTCAAAACCTGTCTTCACTAATTGGAATGAACTCAAAAAACCTAGCATGTCAAGGTAACTCTAAACCCTAACTATACATGTACTTGGATCATATAGTACCTTCTTCCCCTACTCATGAAAGCTCAATGTTTCTCCTCCAAACCTCTAACCGGATAGTGCATGCTTGCCTAGGGCTTGGATCTAAAAATTGCAACTTGCACTTCTAAGACTCATAAATCTAAAATTATGTACATTACTAACTCCCCTAACATTTCCATCTACCCTTGGGTGTTTCCCATTGTTATATTTCATGGGGGAGCCATGACTTGACTGACTAGTCAAGACAGGACCAGTGAACCTCCTAGTTACAAAACAATTTAATTACGACTATATACGACCTCTAATAGACTACCTCACTAAATGAAAAGTGATTCTAACTATCCTAGGAACAAAAAAATTCATTAGATTCAAGCACTCAATCCATTCAATGTGATTGTCAACACAAAATGCTTGGGATTACTGAAAACTCAGAATTGTAGTCTATATTCACTTCACACTTATTACAATCTGAAAAACTAACTCTTAGTTCCAGTATCTCCATACACTAGATGCCTTCTTCCACCATTCTAGGGTCTTTTTGGTTGATTCCCCACTCATATTTTCAAGGAGAATCCGATGTAACCATGTTGCATGCAACATTTGCAATTATTGCAAATATTGTCATGACAATAATTTAGCAACTTTTGTCATCTTTTCATTCATGCCTTCTCCCTACATTTTAGGACCTCTAACCTCTTCAATTCAAGGATCCAAGATCATTTAAGACCCTATGGCATCTCTATGTCCATATCTAAGTGATTTGGACACATTCATGACTCCAACCTCACATTTAACAACTAAGCCTAATAATTTGAAAATTCTACTAACAATGGCTATTGATGTGACCTTAGACCTAATGACTAACTCACTTAGCCTACATTGCAAAGACCTACTAAAGTCCAAAAAAAACTAACCTATCTTGACTTGGCTAATGTCAAGTACAAGACAAAATGAACAAACATGGAGGTTAGCCTAGGTGCTCCTGCACCATTCCACCACCCCCACCTAAGCAATACAAGTAAGTATGGAACTGCACTGTAAAAAACTATATTTTACATCAATTCCAATATTCATTGATAATATGCCAAATTACCATGAATGGAGGTGCACTATGGTATTACTTGTTATGATTTTTTGAATCCAGTCACTTTGATCAATACATACTGAGCATCATCAGTTTACATATGAAAAACAACCAAGTTGTTAATACATATCGAGCATCAATGGTAAACATGTGAAAGATAATCAAGTCTTCGCTACATAGTGAGCACCATCAGTGAACATATGAAAGATACAACTAAGTTTTCACTTACCCCAAGTGTTGTATACTCACCGAGGATGAAGACTTTGGTATGATACCCGAGTATCTTTGTTTCATTGACCGAGTGGTAGCTAAAGCATTCAATGCACCAATTACGCTATTTTCTATAAATAGGGGAACAAAGATCTCATTCATTCACCAAGCGATAAAGTGAAAATAGCAGGGCGAAGAAGAGATACTAAGAGCAATAAGATTATAGAATGATTCATAGAAGATTCAAAGGCTACTCTGACAGATTTCAACCATCCATAGCAAAGATAAAGTGATTATTTAGATTCATCAAGCTAATGGTTTATTTAAAGAAACCCTAAATATTTCATGAACAATGGAAACTACCTTGCAAGTCTCAAAGATCAAGAGCACAAAGGACAAGAAGATCAACCTAATTAAGAACACAACTTGTGAGGAGCCTAACTATAAGTTTTTCCCTGAGGTTGCTACTCAACCCGATGACAAGGGAGAATTTTCAAGTATCCCTCCTAGGTTTTTTCTGGTTGAAGATATTTGCACATACATCCGCTGCAAGGTTGCAGAGATCGAAGATCTTAAGATTGAAGACGCTTACTAGAATATATGCAAGGATGGAAACCTGAAAGATGAACACAAGAAAATTTAGGTGAAAGGGTTAACCAATGCCCTATTGTTCTTGAGAGAGTTCAAGAATGAATGGATATGATTTGTACTTATCCATGTACATGATATAAAAATTTGGTTGGATGAACCAAAACTAATCACAAAGGATGTGATTCGTATTGTAATAGGTTATCCAATAACCGAAAAGGAAAAACCCCTAAAACACCCACCACACACCGAGATCAAAAAACTAAGGTAGAATGGGATGGAAGAGGATTGAAATTTAATACAATCACTGACCCTAAAATAAAGTTTGGTGTTTGTGTGATTGGGTACAAGATATTCCAAGCTAGAATAATGAACAACATAGCATGTGGAGCAATTGACACTGCTTAAAAGATTGTGAAGAAGGGACTTCAACTAGACTTATCTGAGATACTACTGAAGCAACTGGAAGAAAACATGAGGACAATTAGATCAGCCAGATCTAATACATGTAAGTTTGGTTCCCTCCTTATGTGCACATTCTTCTTTTTTCAAAACTTCTTCCCTTCTTTCGGCAATGTCACTTGGGACACAACCCGACCAATAACTGCATAGATAGGTGAATTCATTAAGTCACTAGGGGATAACTTCACATCTATAATGAATGAATAATTCACCAATTTCAAGAATATAATGTAGAAGAGAAAGAGAATCCTTGCACAACTGGTTAAACAATACAAAGATGACATATGTTTCACAGTGGACACCAATACAACACTTATCAAACCAGTTGTACCAAGAACAACATGGTTACCACAATTGGATTATGAGATCAACATTGATCATGCTATAAAGGATATTGAAGCCTTACTGAATGAACCAGTGGACAAATCATTGAGAATATTTGGCACATACGAGGAAGCCATGTCTAGAATCAAGACTAGCTTAGTAGTGAAGAAGATAGACCGAAAGAAGACAAAAATAATAAACACTCTTCAAAAGAAAATTTTGGTAAATGATGAAGAGTTGGAACAATATGTCACCAAGGGATATCACCCATCCATGAAGGTAAATATTTAAGTGACTTAGAGTCTGCTGAATCAAGTGCACCACCTATCAAGAAAATAAAGGTTACCAATCTGACAACTGCATCAAGAACCATGAGTAAAACTACAAAAGAGGTAGACTCACCACCCTTGAAGAAAGGAACAGTGAGAACATATCAAAAAAGGAAGAATACATCCTCTACCAAGAAATTAGCACCAAAACAAAGAAGGAAATATCTAAGAGGAAAAGAAGACAAGCATGATACAGAAAAGGATGAAAGAGAGCAAAGACTCCTAGAAGAAAAGGCTAAGATACTAAAAACAATTTATGAAATTGTTGAGTCAATTATCATTACAGGAAGCATCTCACATCAAAAGATTAGAAAATGGCTAACCTTGTCTCCTAAGAATAAGGATAAGATAGAAGAGGCCATAATTAAGGCAATGGTTGCATACAAGTATGTACCTATACAATTTAACAAGAATATTCCACAAGAGCTCAATGAAAAAATATCAGTAAGATGGACATATGCCTTGCCCATAGAGAAACAAATGAGGGAAAGATCCCTAGTTACTTTCATTCTTGAGTCCATAGTTGAAGAAATTGATTCAATAATGAAGGAACATGCAAAGAAATTTTTAGAAAAAAATGAGAGCATACAAAGTACTACAGGGCATATTAGAAGACATTGACAAAGAAAGAAATGAGATTTGGAATGAAATATTTAATCCACCTGAGAAGGAATAAGATCTAACCAAGACAAATCACAATGAAGAGAAGGAAGCCACACCAAGCCCTGAGCATATCTTCATCAATGACACTGAGGATGTCAATCTGATTGATTTGACAATAGAGGAAAGTAAGTTCATGGATGAAATACCTCAGACATTGCAAACATTAGGATAAAAACTAGACATCACTATCAAAGATATAACTCATATTGATTCTGATGATGATCCCAAAAATGATGAAGATGTAAGCATTGCCACCAATAAAACAAAGGAAAAGGACACTATTGATGTTGCATAGGCAATTGTACTAGGTAACATGCCTTTATTGATACAAGCTATCAATATAATATTTGAAGCAAAGGAGAAAACACCTGAGCCTAATGCAAACATACCGATGGAGAAAGGTGATGAACATGGGAAGTAGAAAGATACAATGAGAAGAAATATACAAGTGGAGAGGATAAGCTGAGTGATGTCACTACTAAGGAAACTGAAGAGGCCAACAAGGCTGCAGATAAATACAAGGTTTATGTAGATAAGTCTATAACCGACCAACAGGTTCATACCGAGTAGCATACCAAAGGCACCACAAATCCTAGGAAATCACCAAAGTCAACAGAGATAGAGAAGGATCTTTCTATTATCCTTCATTCCCCTGCTTCCAGCAACATTCTGAAGAAGAAGAAGAAGAAGAAGAAGAAGAAGAAGAAGAAGAAGAAGAAGAAGAAGAAGAGTAAAGCACCGATCACACTTGATGAAATAATAGATATACCCAACTGTGATCCAAGAACAATGGATCCTGAGTCACTGACAAAGTATGGAGAACTATGCAAAAGGAAGGAAATACAGGAAAAGCTCAAGAAGGAGCACAAAAATTCACAAGTCCTGGACACTACAAAGGAAATCCTATTAAAGATATTTCCTGACACAAAGATTAATAAATGCACCCATCCTTGATCAACTAGTAGTTCTAACCGAGGCCATAACATCATAGAATGTATAATCTGACAAGGTCATTGAGGAACATGCAGAAGAAAATTGTCACTACAAGATCATAGAAAAGATCATCCAATAAGTGGCAGAAAAAAAAGTTAAAACTTTCTAAGCTACTAACTACACTAGAACCAATCATAGAAGAAGTAGTTAACTTAGTTCAAGATTTATGCGCACTAGAGAATTTCACTACCAAGCATAGTGAAAAGATAACTAAAATAGATGAAGATCTTAAAGCTAGTGCACAAAGTCTCACAACTGAGGAAAATGCATTCCAATTGCATTATGAGAAGATTGTAGAATCAAAATGGTTATGTCTTGAGGCACAAAAGGCTGAAATAAAAATCAGAGATGAGGTAACCAAGCTCCAATATATGTTACTACTAAATCTCACATTACTGTTGAAACACATGACATCGGCAAAAACATTAATTTCCACCCCAGAGATGTCAGTCACCGAGAGTATCTATGACATGCACGCCAGAGTCACTTTGGAGCACATGACCCTCGAACACCTCAAGAAGAAATGGGAGAAGCAGATGGAAGACATTCCAAAATCCCATGCCCACATATTTGACAATTTGTAAGTACTACACCTTTGTCATTATTTTCAAAAAAGGGGGAAAATATATGTATACATTAAAAAGGGGAAAATGTAGATACCTTACAAAGGGGGAAAACATGTCAGACGGGAAAATGTACCAAAGAGAGAAATAAATAAAGGAGGAAACATGTACATACACTGTACCGAAGCATGCAAATAGGGGGAGTCAATGACAAGGTAAACACTTGGTGTATATACTAAATGTATTAGTTTGCACATATCAGTTTTTGATACTAATGCTAAAGGGGGAGATTGATAATCCTTAAAGGATCATAAGTTGTCATTAGTATACAAGGAAACAATTTTTGGACTATCAGTTACATGATCACCAAGTGACAGCATTCAGTCAAGCGTAGAGGTCACTAAACTAGTCAAGCATAGAGGTCACCAAAAATGTAAACCGAGAGCACAGTTCATAGAGTAACCCGAGAGCACAACTCACAGAGTATCCTGAGAGCATAGTCTATTGAGTAACCTGAGAACCAGTCTACCAAGAGACAATTTTATTCCCAATAAAAGTGGATTTGAGATACATGTTAGCTAGATCACTTCATTCTTAAAAATAGCTTTATGCTTAGCTATAAAACCATTTCTTGAGGATCAAATAAAGCATAAGTAATGGGTTTAATCAGTTTAACTAGTTGAATACATGAAAACTCGGAGATCAAGGTCAAGTTGTAAACCTTTGATCATAGATTTTTTCTTGTAAAGTGTGAAACCTAATTAGGTCAAAACCTTTGTATATATAGATGTATAATTAATCAAGAAGATAATGAGTGTAGCTGGAGAAGACATCTATTGATCAGACAGAGAGTTTCATGCAAAAGAAAATAAAGGGAAGAATTCAGTTATGAGGAACTAGATTCAAGGCTACCAAGAAGAAAAAAGGTATTATTCATCATAATTAGGTGATACATAATCTTGTTTACTTAAAGGATATGTATTTAGAAATTCAAGATTGCAAGTTATCAAGTCATAATTATTTTTGTGTACTCTCTAACAATTGTAGAAAATAGAAGAAATCCTTCAAGAAGGTGGACTCAACAGACTTATTGTAAATCTCTTAACCGAGTGCATAAATAGATTGTATTGTTAAAATCTCTTAACCGAGTAGACTTAAAAAGTCTAACATGTTACTCCTAACAAGGTAATATCATCAGAAGTGATCACAACTTGTAGCCTTAACTGACACCTTCCATTTTTGCAGATAGTGAAGCTTTGTGGGTTTCATCCCCTCCGTAGTTTTTACCTTCTAACAAGGGTTTTCTATGTTACCAATTCTTGTGTCATGTGTAACTAAGTTTCATGAATGTTTCTATGATTGTTTACATGCACTTACATTTATGTTTTGATATTACATGCATAAGGTAGAAAATCAATATGGTTGGTAATGCAAGAAAAGATTACTAAGGTTAATTGATAAAAGTTTTAAGGGTATCAATTCACCCCTCCCCTCTCAGTACATACCCTTCCATTATTCGAATAATATATGTGTGTGTGTGTGTGTGTGTGTGTGTGTGTGTGTGTATATTTATGTATGTATATGTATATGTATATACACACACATATGTTTTTACATGCACACACACATATATATACATGTATATTTGCATTGATAGCTTCGTACTTGATTGGTATGGAAAACATTTTGTGATCTACACACATATACATGTATTTATATATGTGTGTATATATAAAATTATACATATCACACAAATATATATATATATATATATATATATATATATTGCAGACATCTAAAGTTGTTCCTAATTAAATTTATTTTAATTAATAATCCCTACAACATTATAATTAATTAATTATCTTTGTTTTTTATTGAGGTAAAAATAGGTTTTGAAGGGGACCCGAAACCCTTTACAAGCTACAAAAGATAAGAGTAGATAAAAGCATAAAAAAGACAACAACTGCCAAAAATAGGAAAGATAGTACCAACAAAGGGCACAACAAGAGAAATTACAAAAACAGATCTAGCCCCCCCAAAAAGGTGAAAACCATCCTCACATAGACCAATAGGAAGACCAAAAACTACTAGCAGAGTAGATCACTCCAACATCTTCAGGAATTCCTTAGAGTCCTCCTGAAAACCTAAATTTTATGAATTGAGTCCTTGAGACTCGTTAGCTCCTTAGGCTAAGTGACCATTTTCTTCTTAATGCTGGCTCTTGTTCTAGTCCCAAGACCTAAAGGCTTTTAATCCATCTTTCCATAATCATAATCAATCAGATTAGCATTTTTCAGAAAATTTCCCTCCACCAAAGCATACAGAGCATTAAGATTATTGATCATGATTTTCATACCTCAATACTAAAGGAAAGGATTTTTATGAGAATATTCTCATTGTTATTGACTTTGATAAGGATGGGAGACAAATTCCCATCAATGATACTCTGAGTCAGAAATAATATACAACATAGTCAGATAGTCAATTCAAAAAGCAGTAAGGACACATTTAATGCATTATTCCTATATTAATTACGTTTCTACAAGTATTAATAATAGTTGGTTACATGATCAACTATTGAGATAATTTAGGATGAATATCTAAGGCATATATCAAGTGGTTAATGGGAGTTTTAAATTTCCAAGAAAACACCAAGTACCGAGGTAAAATTGACATTGTCACCGAATGAGAAAGAATATCGAACGGTTCAGGATAATCATTCCCCAACTAACTCACAGGATTAAGAGGTTAAATTTAATATTTATAAAGTGATGCAAAAGCATCCTGGGTGTAAGGGCAATCTTGCATCACCCAAAAATATGTGTTTTTCTATTCAATAAGGGCTATTTTGTACAAAGCTACTATTTTTGGAAACTTACTATTTTTAGTAAGTTGGTCATTTGAA
>MU226729.1:35256-48615 GCA_018584345.1 Thuja plicata
GCTTCTTCATCTTACGGCTGTGCTTAGTCGCTAAATATTCTTGTATACCCTTAAGTCCTTCTGCGATTCTGTGACTGAAGGAAAAGTGCCAAGTCTCATTGTTGCTTGATCCGCTTTCTCTGTCTGGTGACCACGTGACTTCTTTCTAATATACAATCGTCTGTTTACACATGTCACACAGTCATTGGTTTATTCATTGCGTCACTGGGGAATTGAGTCAACATTCTGTCTTGCGACATTGCGACTGAAGTAGTGGGTCCCTCTGTCATAAGACTTATGATAAGATCATTTGGCGACATCGAGACATGAAGTTATTCACCAAGTCTGGGAAAGTTTTGATGACTGCGAAGAAACTACCGCGATTACCCGACTGAATACAAATGCTAACCGTAGACGGTCAGTCGCGAAGTCGGGTGTAAAACCTTTTAAGTTCCATTTCATTCAGTGATCACGCGACATGAGGTTAGTCGCGAAGTCTGAAGATACTTTGATAACTGCTGAAATTATCCTGCAATCACCCAACTGAGGAAAATGCGCTAAGTCTCAGAATGCAGAAGGAATATTCGTAAGCCTTAGGCGATCACGCGACACAGTGCAAACGCAAAGTCAGGGAAGCAAAAGGTATATTCTCTTAGGGCATCACGATTATGTGACTTCAAATAAGCACATGTATTAAGTGGCCAAAAAAAGTAACTGAGAAATAGAACGCGCCCAGACTTAGGATTTATCATATCATTTAGCACTTGGAAAATCTAGGGTTTCCAGGGTTTACCACAGCACAGAGCTCAGAACAAAGAACCAGGAAGTTGCCAAGCCATAAGTACCACCACAGATCTTTCTTCTGAGACTTTCTGAATTCCTGGATGCCATGACCACCAATCGTTCTTCTACTGAAAAGATCATCAATTATAAGATCATAATCTTATCCAGATTGGGTGCTATAACCTACCCAAGACCTTGAAAATATCCCCCTTGGCTTAGAGAAAAAAGTAGATGAAGGGAAATCTGGCAAAGATCACTTACCTATAGTGACTTAGACCTAGACTCATGACTGACCAGACTGACCAATATTGCCAAAAAATGAGTGACTTAAAGTCAGACAACAGGTTGCTAAGACGCCGGTCAAGTAGAGTTTTTGAGGGTCATCTTCAGAATGAAGCTTGATCCCTAGGGATCAAGGTTAGAATGCCCTGATACCTAATAGATTAAGATTTTGAGAATCATCTTTAGAATGAAGCTTGATCCTCAGGGATCTGGGTTAGAATGCCCTGATACCTAACAGATTAAGATTTCAAGAATCATCTTCAGAATGAATCTTGATCCTTAGGGATCTGGGTTAGAATGCCCTGATACCTAAATAGATTGATGTCTTTCACAAGGCTATCCCCAGAATGAGGCTCAACATTTAGGAGTCAGGGTTAGATTGCCCCAATACCTGTCCAACAAGATAATCAATAGAGATTTTAGGACTATCTCCAGAGTGAAGCTTAGTCCCCCAATATCTCAATTAGATTGCCAAGACACTAGTTAGATAGATATCTTTCACAAGACTGTCCCCAAAATGAGGCTCAAACTTTAGGAGTCAGGGTTAGAATGCCCCGATACCTGTCTCAAAAGATAGTAAATAGAGATTTAGAATTATCTCTAGAATGGAGCTTGATTCTCAGGAGTCAGGGTTAGAATGCCCTAATTCCCAATAGATGATTTTTTGAGAATCATCTCCAGAATGAAGCTTGATCCTCAAGAATCTGAGTTAGATTGCTTAGATACCTAAAAGATGATAAGATGTAGGGAACAGAGATGCCCCTATTGATTATGGGGTATCCAGTTTTGACTATGAGGTATGAAAAACTGAACATTCCCCAAGTGATGAGATGCCCCTAGCAATGAGGACTTTTGAAAATCAGATCAGATTGATTGAAATAGATTTAATGATGTAGTCATCCTGCCCCCTCAGGAGTGAAATGGAAAGATGACACGCCATAATGATGATGGAGAGTGAAAAATCATAGATAGATGTTGAATCAGAGATCAAGAAGAACTTAGAACAAATTATGGAAGAATTTAGAAGATTCGTAAGCAATTTTGAGCGATTTTGAGGTCTAGTTGACTAAGTTTGACTAGGGTTGACCATAGTTGACTAGAGTTGAATTTTGAGAAAAAAAGTCAAAGATTTGAGAAAATGATGATATGATATGATTCTGACAAGAAAGTGACATTAGAAAGTCAACTACACAAGTGTCCAATCACGTCAGTCTCAAAATTTTTAAAATGCAATTTTGAGAAATATAGAAGTGTCAGATTTTGATTTTGATTTTGATCACGAAAATGGATTGAGCAGATAACTAAAGATAGAGAGTGAGGATCGACCACTTGTGTAGCAGTGATGAAGCAGAAATGTATGTGGTAAATTTGGCCTTGTTAATTCACCATACACTTCAACATAGTCCTTCACCAGGTAGACATAAGACTGAATATGAGATTATTCATCTTGTCTGCCTACATGATTCGACCTATTGCCTTCTATCTAGATGGGGTTTTTGAAATTTCTCTCAGAAGAGAGTCTCACAACCATGGACCAATCTAGGAACGAAGGATTTATCTCCATGAATGCTATACAATGCAAGATTATTCTAAGAAATGAGAGATGTAAGATAATCTAAGACATGATTTCAATGCAATTATTCTAGAAATTGAAACTAGTCTATTGCAAAAATGAGATTATTCTATATAATATTATCAAAAAATGTGACAGTAATTCAGTATTCTAACAATGCATGAAAAATGAGTGGGGATTTGAATGAAGAATGAGAGTTCTTTTATAGACTTAGAGATTATCAGAATAGAAACTTTCCTCTTTGAAATAAAACAGATAGAAAAGCCAGTTTGAATTAGAAAGCTTTATTCAAAAGAATACAATAAATTGTTTTCTTTCTGCTTTAGCTATTTTCTTTCCTTGATTCAACTCTGTTTTATTTGAATTAAATTGTTTTCTTTCTCTTTAAAGCACAATTAATTCAAAGATTCTATCTCTGAATAAAAGAAATATTTTTGAGAGATTATCCACTTAATTGAATAAATATGACCTCATAATTGCTTTTTCTCAATTATCTGAGTAATTAAATTCAATTATTGAAATGAGGATATTTATCTAACAATTAAATATTATTTAATTTCTTTTTCATGTGTCTTGGCTAAAGAGGGTGAATTTAATTTAATTAAAGTGCTAGGACTTTATTAATTAAATTAATTTGATCATAAGGTTTGTTTAGCCAAATAAGTATTTAGGAATTAAACATAATATATTATTAATGCAGATTTAGGATTTTTTGCATTTGACACTTAGGTCGAGTAGAGTCAGTCAAAAACTCAGAATTGCCTAGTACAATAGGACTTTGATGATTTGGAAGAATGACAAATGCAACAAAATTTGTTAGGGTTGCAAGATGCCAATTTTGGGGTGTTACCTTTTGCCCCTCTTTGAATTGATGTGCGAGCAACGCATTGACTCAAAGAATAGTCTGATGCCTAAAGCACAGAAGAATAGATTTGAAAATTGATGATGCAAAGATTTTAGAGCCATCTCCAAAATAGAGCTTAACTCTCCAAAGTCTAGGTTAGGTTGCCGAGATGCCTGTCAAGTAGAGTTTTCAAGGGTCATTTTCATAACAAAACTTGATCCTTAGGGATCTAGGTTAGAATGCCCTGATACCTAAATAGATTTGATATCTTTCACGAGACTGTCCTCAGAATGAGGCTCACCCTTCAGGAGTCAGGGTTAGAATGCCCTAATACTTGTCCATAAAGAACATAGTCAAATAGAGATTTTAGGACTATCTCCAAAACAAAGCTTAGTCCCCCAATATCTAGGGTAGATTGCCAAGACACTGGTTTAGATAGATATCTTTCCCAAGGCTATCCCTGGAATGAGGCTTAACCTTCAAGAGTCAGGGTTAGATTTCCCTGATACCCATCTTAAAAGATAGTAAATAGAGATTTTAGAATCATCTCTAGAACAGAGCTTGATTATTAGGAGTCAGGGTTAGATTGCCCCGATACCTGTCCCAAAGAGATAGTTTTTCGAGAATCATCTCCAGAATAGAGCTTGATCCTCAAGAATCTGAGTTAGATTACTTAGATATTTAAAAGATGACAAGATGTAAGGAACAAAGATGCCCTTATTGATTGTGTAGTATCCAGTTTTGACTGTGAGGTACAAAAAATTGAACATGCCCCAAGTGATGAGATGCCCCTAGCAATGAGGACTTTTGAAAATCAGATCAGATTGATTGAAATAGATTTAATAATGTAATCATCCTGCCCCCTCGGGAGAAAAATATAAAGATGACACATTATAATGATGATAAAGAGCAAAAAATCATAGATAGATGTTGAGTCAGAGATCAAGAAGAACTCAGAACAGATTACGAAAGAATTCAGAAGATTTAGAATCCATTTCAAGTGATTTCAAGGTCTGGTTGACCAAGTTTAACTAGGGTTGACCAGAGTTGACTAGAGTTGAATTTTGAGGAAAAAAGTCAAAGATTTGAGGAAATTATGATATGATATTATTCTGACAAGAAAGCAACATCAGAAAGTCAACTGTACAAGTGTCCGATCGCGTCAGTCCCAAAAATTTTAAAATACAATTTTGAGCGATATAGAAGTGTCAGATTTTGATTTTGATCCCGAAAATGGGTTGAGCATATAGTTGAAGATAGAGAGAAAGGATCAAACACTTGGTCAATCATGATAAAACCAAGACTCTAAAGTAGAACTCCCCTATGTATGAACCTAGGAGAATGCAAAGAAGAGAACACTGAATTGCTGCCATAATGCAAGTCTAGAATGAAAATGCAATCCTATGGTAGATGCAATATGAAAATGCAATTCTATGCTAGATGCAATATGAAAGTGCAATTATAGGACATGGTTGTGAGACCCATCATAAAATAATCATCATTGAGCATATTTTTTTTTCGAACATCAAATTCGATACAACCCTTACTAGCACCACAATGCAACCATAAGGATATGAATATGACTTTTCATCGGATAAAATGTAGGAAACAAATGTACGCACCAAGGCACAAAAGCCAAGATGACCTGAACATTGTTTCCAATTAATGTTGCAAGAGTACACCAGTATCAAGGCATTCAAATCCAAGATAACCATGAGTGTGATCATGTGTAAACAAATAATGCAATAATAAATAGAGCAATAACAGTCAAAGAGATAGTACCGACCTCACCATGGCGTACAAATAAACAAGATTGAGGGATGTGAGGTTGTTCCACCTTAGTGTGGGAGCTCTTATCACATACAGCCTATTTATTTGACATTACCAGATCATCGAGACTATACTGACAAGCAGTAGACAAAGAAAAGATCAATAAAATTCATGAGAATAGACAACATACAAAGAAATATTCAAGCATAGCTCAGCCAGTTTCAAATTTTTTGAATATGTTCATGTATGAGGTGTTAAAAAACACCATTGTTCTTGTGAGTGCATTGTGTTTGATTGTTGTTGATAGATGTTTACGTTTGAGATATCCGATGTGTGTTAAAAACACAGATGTGTCAAAAGAGAGTGTTAAAAAACACTGTTTATGGTGGTGTTGAAAAACACCAGTTTGTGTCAGTAGCGAGTTGTCCTTGAGAAGTGACAAGATTACTGACTCAAGTGTAAACCAAAGATATGATCAAATGTGGGGCCCATGCCCCCAAGTAATGATGACTGACTTGACATATGTTGCAAGGGCATATGAGATTTGGTTGCCCCCAAGCGTATGGTGCTAAATCAATGACAAGTTGGGAGGGTCCACAAAGGAACCAAAGTGTCACAAAAGTCACCAAAAGCTATGTACAAACTAAATAATAGAATTGTCAAGACTGAGTATCGATAGATAGAGCATGTGAGTATAACTTCAACTGTAAAAAATGTGAGAAATCTCGATAGAATAGTGATAGTAGGTAGACGTAGTGAGAACCACTGGTGATTGACGTGAGAGAGATGCTCAAATGAAGTGATCATAGTATAAGTTAGACATCAGTAGGAAGACGCAGTGAAAACCATTGATGACTGATGTGAAGAAGATCCTTAAAAGATAATAGGACAGTGTCCCCTAGATCAGGAGGTTTTTCCTGAGAGTATGACCAGTTTCAATCCATGTGAGTTGGTGTCTTGACGGGAACGGAAAGCAAATGAAAGTAGGAAAGCATGAAAGCAGTAATGCAAGAAAGAAAATGCGTAAAGCCAAGTGGTGTTGCAATAGACATAGCATTGTGGAATAAGAGGCACCTGTTTACCAAGTTTTCACCTTCTTGGAAAAAATTATTTTTTTGCTACCACGACGCCTATTTGCCAGGCTTTCATCAATGGCACTTTTTCTCTTTTTCTCTTTTTTTTTGTATTTTTCAATTTTTAATTTTTTTGTATTTTTGGAATATATAATTTTTTTGGAGATACATCAAAGCGCCTATCGCTAGGTTTTCACTATGATGATCAATTTTTTCAAGACTTTAGTATATATATGAGCACACTGGAGATGTCTTAGCTATAGAACCACTTCAGATGAAGAATGTTGATGGGCTCTTTGAGTTGTTCTCCTTCAGTAGTAGAAAGTTGATAGGTACCAGACCCAAAAACTATAGTAACAACATATAGACCAAGCGAATTTGGTTCAAACTTCCCTTTTTGGATCTGATGTTGTTGTTTCTTAGGGTTCTCCCTCAGAACGAGGTCACCCGCTTGGAAATCTCTTGGTCTAACCTTCTTGTTATAGATCTTGGACATCCTTTTCTAGTATGCTCTAAGGTGATTGAACGCCACTTGGTGATGTTCATCAAATAATTCTAGCTCTTGTAGTTGAGATATTCTAGTATCTTCATCAGTAATGAGGCCCTTTAGAGAGACTCACAGAGAAGGAATCTCAACCTCAATAGGTAACACAGCATCTTCTCCTTAAACCAATACATAGGGAGTAGCCCCTATTGGTGTTCTAATACTTGTCCTATATGCCCAAAGAGCTGGATTGATCCGGAGATTCCAATCTCATCCAGATTTATGCACTATGTGATGCAGGATCTTAACGATTGTTTTGTTGGATGCCTCTGCCTATCCATTACCCTAAGGATAATAGATGGAAGACCAATGTTGAATAATTTTAAACTTAGAGCATAGCTCTGTCAAATCCTTGTTTTTATATTGTCCCCCATTATCTGTGATAATTACTGAGGGTACACCATGCCTGCAGATGATGTAATTGAGAATGAACATAGCTACTATTTTTCCATTGGCAATGGTGAGAGGGAGTGCCCCCACCCACTTAGTATAATAGTTCGTAGCTATGATTATAAACTTATGTCCATTGGAGGATGAGGGGTAGATCTAACCCACCAAGTCAAAGGCCCATTGTTGAAATGGCCAGAAAGTAATGAATGGAATAAGCTCCTTGGCTAGAGCATGAATCAGATTACCATATAGTTGACATTTTTTGCAAGACTTAGCAAACTATGTAGATTCTTTTTCCATATCTGGCCAATAGTAACCAGCTCTAATAAGTTTACAGGCCAATGTCAGGTTGTTAGAGTGTGACCCACAGATGCCTTCATGCACCTCTACTAATGCTCATTTGGATTCATCGAGTTCTAAACACCTAAGGAGGGTACCATCTAGACCATGTCTATACAAGTCATTAGCGATGATGATGAACTATGAAGCACTGTGGATTAAGTGACGTTACTCATACTGGGAGTAAGTGTCAAGAAAAATCTGGTCATGAAGGTAAGAAAATATGTAATCGTAGCGGAATGAGTCATGTCCTATAACAGAATAGATCATCTAGAAATTAGGGGAGTCATAGGGTGGGTAGCATAATGTCTCCACTAGGAATTCATCTCTAAAATAATTTTCAGGCATCTGTAGCATAGAGGAAAGAGTAGCCATGGCATCTGCTGCTTTATTATCTGCCCTTGGAACCTGTTGAAATGTGATGTGAGTAAAATAATTTTTAATATCATCAACCAACCATTTATAAGGTACCAACTTGTCATCCCTTGTCTGATAGATATCATTTACTTGATTGATGACTAATTGTGAATCTCCAAGGATATTGAGTTCATCAACTCACCACTCAAGGGTGATCTTCATACCATTGATTAGGGCTTCATACTTAGAAATGTTGTTTGTACAAGGAAACAACATCTTGTATGATTTTTGTAAAGAGTACCTTTGAGGTGTAATGAATAGTATCCCAACACTTGACCCCTATTGGGTAAATGAACCATCAAAAAACTAGTCCATGATTGATGTGTAAGAAGTAATATGGACTCATCTGGAAATTCAATGTGCAATGGTTGATGATCTACTAGAGGTGCTTCTGCCAACTGATCTACTATTGCATGTCCCTTAATGGCTTTCCTTTCAACATATTCAATATCAAATTCACTGAGAAGCATGACCCATTTATCTAGTCTACTTGTGAGGGTAGCTTTACTGAGCAAGCATTTCAGAGGATCAATTTTAGCAATTAGACGTGTAGTATGAGCCAACATATAGTGCCATATTTTTTTTGAAGCAAACACCACTACAAGGCAAGCTTCTCTATAGAAGAATATTTTGTTTCATATGAGACTAGAGTTTGACTAATGTAATAGATAGCCCTCTCTTTGTTGTGCTAATCTTCTTGAGCCATTAGGATACCCAATGATTTATCTGTAGTAGATATGTAAAGTATAAGTGGCTTCCCATGAATGGGAGGCATCAAGATCGATGGGTTCGCAAGATACTGTTTGATTTGTGTGAACCCTTCATCACATTCTTTGTTCCACTGATAAGCCACACCCTTGTGTAAAGTCTTGGTAAATGGTTGTGACTTGTCTGCCAGTTGAGAGATAAAACATCGGATAGACTGCAGTCAACCCTGAAGTCCTCTCATTTGTCTGATATTTTTTGGTGGCGGCATTTCCATGATGGCTTGTACTTTTGCAGGATCTACTTCAATACCTTTGGCAGAGATGATATAGCCAAGAAATTTTCCAGATGTTATGCCAAATGCACATTTCTTAGGGTTGAGCCTCAGACTGAATTGTTCCATATGATCTAGTATAGGACCTAGATCGACAAGATGCTTCTTTAGGTGCATGCTCTTAGCTAAAGTGTCATCCACATAATCTTCCATTGTTTTATGCATCATGTCATGAAATATGGTGGTAATAGCTCTCTGATATGTAGCACCGACATTTTTGAGTCCAAAGGGCATGACATTCCAACAAAAGGTGCCCCAGGCACATGTGAAAGCTATTTTCTCTTAGTCCTCTGGCACAATTTTTATCTGGTTGTAGCCAGAGAAACCATCCATTAGTGAGTACATTTCATACCCAGCTATCATATCTACGATCATATGAATATTAGGCAATGGAAAATCATCCTTAGGACATGGAAAATTCAAGTCTCTAAAGTCTGTGCAGACTCGTATAGATTTATCATGTTTTGATATTGGAACAATATTAGAGATCCATTATGCATAATCAATTACTCTAATAAACACTACCTTAAGAATTTTCTCTAATTCAACTTTGACAAGTAGAGCTACATGTGGATGCATTTTGCGAAGCTTTTTCTTGATGGGCTTAACACTTGGTGCAATGGACAAATGGTGCATAATTAGATTAGGGTCTAATCCTAGCTTGTCTGAATATTTCCATGCAAAGTTAATCTTTTTGCTTCTGAAGAATGTAGTGAATTCCTATCTTCTACCTCTAATAGTGATTGTGCTAAGTGAATAATCTGAGGTTTTGCCTCTGTACCCAAGTTGATAGGTTGAGTTGGTTCAATAAGAATAGATGATTCCTCCTAGAAATGACTTGGAAGTGCATCAAGTATCTCATCCTCAAGTGCCTCAGAGAGGTTTTCACCTTTGGATACATCTTTTATTTTGACTATTTTAGGCTCTGATACTACCATGATGTGGTTTTCACCATCAAAGCGCCTATTTTTTCTTCTTTTGATTTTGTGACTAAGATACTTGATGTCAGCCTTGGTCATATTGACATTGTCTTTGCTAGTGGAGGATGTTACCAATTTGACAGCGTGTAGGTAACAAGCAAGAGCATAATCATTCTGGAATGTAAGGACTTCACTAGATGGGGAGGTAGAGTTCCAATCTATAAGCTCAGGATGGTGAAGTGAAAGAGGAGTGACAGGTTTAAGTGCATTCATGATATAATCATCAAAGGCATGGACAAGCAAGTCGAGACCCAAAGCGATCTCATCTAGAGGTATAGTCAAATTCCTTTGATTCCTAGTGACCATACTAGATGACATGTTAACACCTAGGGAGTTGGACTCATGTGACCCTACACTAGACCATTCACCTACTTCAAGAAGGTTTTCATATGCATTAGCTGTATCTGTATCTCTATCAGAAGTGGCATATGACAAGCTGTCAAACTCGTATTCATGGGAGTTTGTTTCATCATTAGGTGTCATATCAAGAACATGAGTGAAATCAACCCTTTGTCCCCAGTTGGGATGAGTTCTACCTAGGACATATTCTATGGTTATATGAGCACCTTTTGACCTAGGTACCTCAGTAGTGTTTGTAGCATTAGTTGTCTCTTGTGTAATGAGAAGTGACCGGAATTCCTAGTCAAATTGTTCTTGAAAGTGTGGTGGTATGTATAAATCACTCTGATGACTAGGGTTCAGAGTATATATGTCTTTCCACTCTTCATAAGTTAATGGAGCAAGTGAAGTGGTGGTATAAAAATCACTGTTAGTGTCTACTGTATTGACACATGGTACAAAGTTATTTGGCTCAGCAAAGAATGTTGCCAGGTCTGGAGGGATAGGATAAGGAAAAGTATCCTCATGATAACTGTCTTCAGGTTCTGCAATTTTAGGTGTTTATTTAGGTGTTGGTTTCTTATCTTCTTGAGGTACAAACTTATTTATTCCTAGTTGGAATGTGAGTTTCTAGAAGCCTATACCTATAGAGTCACATGTTTTGTGACCAATGGCTTCAAGTGGTGCAATCAATCCCTTATGATTCACACCTATGGGACCATTTCCTTCATAGCCAAAATGTTGCATAATAGATAAAAAATTGCCATATTACTCAGTTTTTATGTCATAAGGAGGAGTATTTTCAGAATTTTCTTCTCCTTTATAGATCCAAGCTTTGATAACTCTATTTTCAGCTTCTTCTTCTAATGGTATTGTGGCTTGTACAAAGGTGCCACCATACTTTGTTGGAGGAGGAACCGTAGAAGGTTTAGTGCTCTTAGAAGGTCTCCCAAAAGAACAGGGAGACAAAGGAAAAGATATAATAGATGGCATAGGTTCAATCCGATATCCTCCCATGTCAGTTTCTTTGAGTGTCAAACTCTTTCCCATTTCTTTTTAATTTATTCTCAAGGAGTTCAATAGATTCTTTGTTGGTAGGCACAAACATGTCAACAAATTTTGTGAGAGCATTGGACTCATAGTGTGTATTAGCAGGTATAGTCACTTCAGATCCTTGGCATGGGAACTTAATGCACTGATGGTATGTGGAAGGGACAACTTGCATTTCATGGATCCATGTCCTTCCTAACAGAATATTGTATGCCAAAGGAATGCCAATCACTTGATAGACAACATCTCATTCAACAGGACCAACTCTTATGGGAAACACAACTAGCCCCTTGGATTTACATTCTTCCTAATCATAGGCTTTAATAGTAATCTTTTGGCGAGCATCAATGCAATCTTTGCTATAGCCTAACTCAATAAGGATACAAGGAGAGAAAATATTTAGGGTAGTGCTGTTATCTATAAGAACACGACGAACACACTTTGGACCTATCATGACTTCAATGTGCAGGGGATTATTATGCGAGTGACTCAAAGAATGGTCATCTTCCTTAGAGATGGACAAGTAATGTGAGGAGGTCAAGTGACCCACCATAGATTGAAACCGGTCAAGATCAAGATCTTTTGGGACATTTTCCTCAGTGAGGGCTTTGTCCAGGATTTCCCTGTGAGCAGGGGAGATTTTTTAGGAGCTCAAAAATAGTTATCTGAGCATTAGTATGTTGAAATTGATCAAGAATGTTGTAATTGGCAGCATTAGATGAGGAACCCACTTTTGGATTCTTAGTAGCAAAGTCAACTTTAGCTTTGTCTGAAGGTTGAGTTGATGTAGATATAGAAGGCTCATGGCCTTTGAGAATGATTTTAGTGTGAGATCAAGTAACAACATTAGCACTGACTTGAGATAATTTTGTTCAGAAGATGGAGGCATAGACCCTCACAAAATGAAAGGTGTTTTAGCCTTGGAAGTATCTTCCTTTCGCTTAAGAATGATGACATTACAATACTCAGTGTTAATAGGTTCAACCATATTAATGACATTGTCTTTATTGGTGTAAGTATAATTGACCTTAGCATCAGTATTTTTTCCTTTAGATGATTCACCTTTTCCATGAGGAGGAAATGGGTCTTTGAAAGCTTGGTGATCAGAATTTTTGTTGTGACTTCCCACAGCAATAACCTCACTATCAATGAGGTCCTAGATTTTATGCTACAATTTAAGACAAGTACCCATTTTATGACCTTTGTTTTGGTGAAAATCACAATAAGTGGATTCATTCCACCAAGAGGGTCTTGGTTGTGGATCATAAGGTCATGAATTATCCAATGGAGTGAGTAAGTGATTATCCACAAGAGTCTTGTAAACCACCTCAAGAGGTTCTCCTAAAGGAGTGAATTCACGCTTGGGTCTAGGAGCCCAAGGTTTAGGTCCAAAAAATTGTGAAGTACTTGGTTTAGAATCTACCGCAGCCTTTTCAATGGCTTTGGCCACTTGCATCATAGTAGTGAGATTAAAGGCAGCCTTGGAAGGCTTAGGAGTCACATTGTCTACAACGCCATCATTCACAAAATTTTGGTTCTTGTTGGGAAATTTAGACTTATCTTTGCTTGAGGAAGAAGACCCTTGTTTATTTTCCTTGTGTAAGGTCAATTCTCCTTTCTTGATCATAAATATCTCAATTCTTATAGCTTGTTTAATCATGTCATCAATGGTTAGAGGACCTTGTAGAGGTACTTGATACCCAAAGTTGGGGAGAAGAATTTCGAGACAGATGTCCAACTTTTCTGATTCAGGTATCCTGCGAGAATATCATGTATAGAGTTGTCTCCATCTTTGGAGAAATGCCAAGAAGGATTCCCCGTGATTTTGTTTCAAATTGCAAAGATCTCAGATATGAACCAGATGTTGAATGTTGTAGAAATAAATTGGCAATTTTGTCAAAAGTTTTGATGCCAGTGTTAGAATACTTCAGGGATAACTGAGAGGGGGGGGGGGGGG
>MU226729.1:84466-104401 GCA_018584345.1 Thuja plicata
AATGCCTTCATTAATATGAAGACCTTAAGCCCATGTCTCTCCCATGCCTTATTAATGCCTTAGGCATTAATAGCTCTTACATATTCATTTATTGGGCCTCCTGATTTATAAATGAACCTTGTCCCCCCCTCTCTCTCCCATTCTTCTATAAATAGAAGCTTGTTTTGAGAGCAAATAAGCCTTCACTAGAGATTAAAATTGCATTGTTATGCTGCTAGTTTCATCTTAGAATCACATTTCATGTTTCATCTCATGCTAGTTCATTGTTCTTATTTCATATTTTGAAGCTAGTTTGCATGTTTTATTGTCATTTAGCTTGTTTTTATTCAAAATCCTTCATGCTAGGTTGTATTAGTCACTGATTCGATAGCATATTCTGAGGGCTGATATGTTATCAATCACACTCCTCCTAGTTAGCAGGCAATAGATCAGTTTTAGTGGGATCTCTATGCTTTTCATGTTTTTACTAACCCCATGATGCTAATATAATGATCTATTGAGTGTTTGTGTTGCTTCTGACAGGTACCCATTTACACATGCACAGGTAGTAGAGTAGGGTGGATTTGGCTTAGGAGTAGGTGTTGGGGTTGGAATTAATAGTGGTGGAGTAGGAATTGGAGGTGGTAGAGAAGATGGTGGAGTAGGGACATGAGATGGTGGAGTGGAAATCAGTATTTTCCCTACTATATGATCTGTAGTAGTGACTCAGGCTATCCTACTATCTTGAACCTCAGGCTCTTGAGTGGAACTAGAGCTCACTCGTGTAGCAGGGACATTCACTAAAGGGTTGGTGAATTATATCGGTGGTTGAGTGAGGATTACTTGGGGCTAAATAAGTGATGGAGCTCTAGTGTCTATATCTTGGCCATGATCTAAAAATCCTTCAAGTCCTTCAAAATCAGAAAGCATAAACTCATCCAATCCTAAGGCATCCAAAGGATTATCCTATTCTTTGGGATCTTCTTTATGTTTCTTGATAGTTTCCTTTTCTCTCCTTTTTTGTAATCTTGTTCTTCAAACTAGGGGCTCATCTTCTTCTACTTCCTTAGACCCTTCTTGTACTATTTCCAACCATGGAGATTCAGAACTCTTCTTCCTCTTATATGTTTTCTTCTCAGTGGTGGGGGGAGATTGGACAGAGGTAGATGGGCCTTCACTTGATTGGGGTTGTGACAACCCTGCTGGTGGGTCAATCTGGCCTGTCATTCTAGTTTTCTTGGGCCTAGGATTAGAGCCGTATTCAACTGGTCACTCATGACCATACACAATTCTTGGCTTTTGAGGGGGATCTTTCTTGTACTTAGGAGCTATTGACTTCTCCCCTCGCTATTTTTCTAATTTTCTTGAGGGCTTCATCAATGTTTTTACCAGGATTGGACTCATTGTGTGCAGCTTCTTGATCCAAGTTATGGTGGTCTTTATCACATGCCTTTCTCGAAAGTCCATGTCATTATTTTCATCCTTGTCCACCTCTAGGTTCATGATTGGCCAGTCATATACCTTATATTTTGTGTAAATGTCCTCTAAGACCTCATCTGAATCACATTCCCAAACCTTTGAGGAAATAGGAACCTTTAATACCTCTTTTTCTAGAGCGAGGTTCATTCTACAATAATCCCAGATCCTGACCTTATGATCATCTATGTAGTTTATCCAGTGATCCTCCAAGTGTGGCTCATGTATGTAGAATTTCCCAATAATGTGGCTTTAAGTACCTATGGGATCAAAATGGGCTCGCACTATTTTATAGAACTGCAAGGGACAATTATCCCATTCAAAAGCCAAGGATTTTCAAACTTTCATGTCTTGTAATGTGTATGGTCCCAAAGAAATAGGAAGTCCCAATAGTGCTTCTTTTTATGTTTTATATGTTCATATGCATCTGCAAGCTGTCTAGCCATCTCCAGTATGATTATCCAATCAGATGGGTACCTAGGTAGCTTCTTTGGTTGCAAGGTTGACCCAGCTATCCTAATGTATGTGAATGTCCTGAACTGGATAAAATAGGCCCCAATGGCCCTTACCTTAGTAGCAGCTTCTTCTGACATTCTTTTAGCAAAGTCACCTTCAATAGATTGGATGACTGCAAATATGAATGTATTGTTGACTATCCTATAATTAGGGGAATCCTCTAGCATATTCACTCCTTTAACTAGCTACAGGTATACAAGGTGGGGCCATACATTTGGATCATTTAGACTTCCCCTCTTGGTGAGGCCAGGATAATCTGCCCATGCAGCTAGTAGATACACCACATAAGTGCTCATGTAAAACTTGGGATTATGCCTTACTGCTGTCAATTGCTTGTCTAGATTGTCACTAATAATAGTGCCCCAGTCGAATCTTGCCTTTCATTCTTGGATCCTTTCTATCAATAGGATCATCCAGTGTTCAAGTTGAGTGGATTGAGGTAACCCATACACCTGACTTATCAATGTTATAGTTGCCTGGATGTCATCCTTCATATATCCTCTTCGAAGGTCTATCTTGTCCAATTTGTTCTTAGGAAGTGGCTGCTTGAGGTAGTCTTAATTCATCATCTCATGTATGGCTTTCTCCCTATTACCAAACTAGTTGGTCCCATTTTCAATATAGAATTCATAATACTTGTCTATGCCTTTGTGAAGGTGGAAAATGTCCTCAATGACATCTAGCCTAATGTCTAGTACCACCTGATCTTTTGAGTTTACTACCACCCTCTTATCTGAATCATAGTGATGAGCTAGGGTGATGATCAATTATAAAGATGAAACAACCACTGGGTGTGTGGCTGCATTCACTAGCCCAGATAGGACTAATGAAGTGAAATCATTAGATCTATTTGCTGGCTGGGAGCACTAATTTAGGAATTCATTCCAATCTACATTCCCAATATTGGTATCTTTTATCTCACTGTGCTTGTTTCCCACCTTTGAACTAGGGGGATTCCCCTTGTATTGATACTTCATTGGGGAGGTTGTCTTTGGTTTAGTCATTCCTACAAGAAAAGACAAATATCAGTAGCTTATTGAATAGGAAAAACAATTTAAACTAGGAAATCAAGAGAAGAGAGCGGTATAAACAGCTAAGTGTAAGTTTTCACACTTTTGGGCCTTTTGGGGTTTTGAACATCGAAAACTAGTTCGGAGGCCAAAAATTCCAAAGATGTGAAAAGGTTTATTGGAAGGACAAAGTCCATCAGACCTTTCAGGATCTAAAACTAAGGGGTGTTTTCTTGTAGACGCCAAAAGTCTGAAAATGATGAGGAACTCTAAAAGTTCGAACGAAGGTTTCGAGAACTTCACTTTCAGCCTTTTCGGACCTTTCAGTCTTTTAGACCTTTTGGATGTCTGAAAGGCCAAAAATTCCAAAATGGCACTTAGCAAGATATGAAGATCCATTTTTGGCCTTTCAGAGGCTGAAAACCTATGGCAACGGCCACAGTTGACAAAACAAAAAAACCCTAGGCCTAAGACACAAAGAAACTAGGAAACCCTAGGCCTGACAGGGAGGGACATCCCTATCTAAGCATAAAGGCATAGAGGCCCGATGAGACAAAGAAACAAAGTGCCCTAGGCTAGACAGGCACTAGGTGCAAAGACAAACCCTAGACCTAGACCTGAAAACATGAAGTGAAGGTAAGCGAGAAGAACCTACCTCGAATGAACTAGGAGCAGGAGGACAACTAGGCAGCTTAGAAGTTGAAGCAGTCGGTGAGGGGGAGCAGATAAAATCGACGGAAGAAACAAAAATGAGAAGTGATTTAAAAAATGAAGGCTTCTTCTATTTATAACCCACAGGCTGACGTCAGCAGCTTCGGGCCTTTCGGACCCCAAAAGGCCAAAATGTCGGAGGAAAAAGAAGTCTTCAGCCTTCTAGTGTTTTTGGAGTCTAAAAACATCAAAAGGCTGGGTCTTCAGCCTTTCGGCCATTTTGGCATTTCAGAGTACCTAAGTCCTCTAAAAGGATGAAAGGGTTGAAAGGCCAAAAAAGGATTCTTCCTTCCTCTGACTTGGTTTTAGCAATTTTCTTCAGTGGCTGACTGGATTTCTACAAGGGGCAGACATGACAAAAGGAAAAAAAACAAAAAGGGGGGGTCCCCATGGTCAGAGGACCAAAAAAATGGGGTGTGTGTTGTGGACCCACAATAGAAGGGTTTTGAGAAGTTGAAGCAACAAGTGGCTACCCAACAAACCCTTCTCTTACATATTTTTGATAAACTATTAACATCAGAGTGTGATGCAAGTGGAATTGTAGTAGGAGGAGTACTAAGCCAAGAAGGTAGACCTATAGCTTTCTTTAGTGAAAATATCAATGAGGCAAAGAAAAAGTACTCTACTTATGACTTAGAGATTTATGCTGTAGTGCAGTCTCCTAGAAAGTGGAGACATTATGTCCTACCTAAGGATTTTTTAGTGTTTATAGATAACCAGGCACTTAGCTACATCAACACACAAGAAAAGCTAAGTAATAGGCACTTGAAGTGGATGGAATATCTTCAAGAATTGACATTCACTATCAAGCATAAGAAGGGATAGTTGAACAAGGTGGAAGATGAAATAAGTAGGAGGATGCTAACAGTGCAAGAGGTGAAATTTCAAAGCATTAGAATAGAGAGTTTCAAGGATCTCAATGGAGAAGATGAAGACTTCTCTGAAGCATATAAGGTATGTTTTAATTTTGAGAATCATTTTCATAGTCAATTTTTAGAGTATACATTATAGAGTGGACTATTGTTCAAGGGAAATCAAATATGTGTCCCCAAAGGATCAATGAGAGAAAATATCATTTGGGATAAGCAAAATGGTAGCTTAAGTGGACATTCTGGTATCAACAAAATAATGGAGTTGGTACAAAGATTTTACTATTGGCCCAAGTTTCCAAGAAATGTCAGAAGGTATGTGGAGTAATGTGTGGTTTGTATGAAAGCCAAAGGGGGATCTAGTAATGCAGGTTTGTATCAACCCTTACCCATTCCCAATAGACCATCAAAGTGCATTAGCATGGATTTTGTGGTGGGTCTTCCCAAGACCAAGACAGGGTTGGATAGTTTTTATGTGGTGGTAGATAGATTTAACAAGATGAGTCATTTCATTCCTTGTAAGACCACTCATGATGCTAGCTACATTTCTCATCTCTTTTTCAAGGATATTGTGAGAATACATGGGCTACCCCTAAGTATAGTGTCTAATAGAGATGTTAAGTTCATGAGTCACTTTTGGAAGGCTCTATGGAGCAGATTGGGTACTAATTTTTCTATTGGTTCAGCTTACCATCCATAGACACATGGTCAAACTAAAGTGATCAATAGAGTGTTAGGTAATCTTCTCAGATGCCTAACCAAGGAGTATGGTCAGACTTGGGACTTGATCATTCCACAGATTGAATATGCATACAATGATAGTGTGAATAGGACAACAGGGAGAAGTCCTTTTGAGATAGTATATGGAATGAATCCAAGGGGTGTATGTGAGCTCAGAGATCTAGGAGCTAAGGAGCATAGAAGTGGCCATGAAAATTATTTTACTCAAGCATTGAAGAAGATACAAGAGTAGGTGAAGAATAAAATCACAAAGGCTACTCATAAACTAAAAGATAAGGTTGACATATCTAGGAAAGATATACAATTTGCAGTGGGAGATTATTTCATGGTCCATTTAAACAAGTCTAGATTAAAGAAAGGAATGCCAAAAAAGTTGCAAATGTAGAGAGTAGGACCATGCAAGGTGATAGTTAAGTGTGTAAAGAATGCTTACAAGGTGGAGCTTCCTGAAGGTTTAAGTATTTCACCAGTGTTCAATGTAGCTAACTTGATCAATTATAAGGGATCACTGATAGAACTGAATGAGAACAGTAAGGAGATACTGGAGGATATAAGTACTAAAGTCTTACCTCCTAAGGAAAAGCTTCAAGAAGACAGGATCTTGGAATCCAGAGTGAAGAAGTATACAAGGCACAAGGTGTACATGGAACACCTCATACAGTGGAAGGAAAATCCATAATCTGAGGCTACATGGGTACAAGAAGCTCATTTCAAGAAGTATGGCATTAATTTTTCTCTAATATCTTCCCACATTCCTTAGTGTTTGTGCAGAGGGGGAGAATGGTGCAGGAGCACCCATAAGTTGTTTTGGAAATCTAGTTAGTTGAGTAGTGTGTGTGTGTGTGTGTGTGTGTGTGTGTGTTCCTTATGGAATTTTTGGTTATTATAAGCTTGATTCAAGCTTAAGGTCATGTTGACCATAGCATAGGTGAGATAGGATGTGTCCAGTTTGAGTCTTAGGACCTTTTAGAAAGTGAAATTAGGGCTAAGAAGTTGTAAAGCATTCTAATTGGCACATGTGTGATGATGATTTTATTGTGAGTTTAGTATGGTCTAGGATAGGTTGGAATTAGGTTTCAACCCTAAATTAGGTCTTTGGTAAAGTTTGGTGAAGAATTGAAACTTATTTGTATAGTTTGCAAGAAATAGGGAAAAGTTGCAAAAGTTGCATTTTGCAACTTTGCAATGTTGCTCCAACCACATTTGCAAGAATTGGAAAAATCATCCAAAACATGCCCTAAGGGGTTGATAAATAATTCACCACCCTATATAAGGGGAACTTTGACCTGGTAGCAAGGTTGGATGCCTACTGTACGGACTACATTTTTGAATTAAAGAAAGTATATGTGACTTTGTGTGTAATTTTGTTGTTTTTGCAATATAGTGATACTTTAATGGATTATTTTTGGCACTATAACTCATGCATGATGTAGGTTAGTTGTTCTTTGAAATCTTTTTTGGCATTATATAGTCATTTTCTTTGGTTTTAAGTACTTGTAAATATTTTGTGTTCTACACTATCACTGGTCTGAACTAGACAGTTTGTAAAGAATGGAGTGCTAGCTCATTTTCCCATTGTACAAATTGTGCGGCCCTTTGGTAAAAGTTACTAGACTCGATGTGTGTACATATGGCAGGATTTGGTGCCCTTGAAATCACATGAGCTATTTTTGGAGTCTTTCCCTAGGCGAGCTAGAGGTGAGCCTGACTAGGAGAGACCACAGTACAGAGCACTTAATTTGCAGAGGTGATTACATAAAAGAAAATTTCCTTTTGGAGAAGGAAGATATGAGTGTTAAAAATATATGGTGAAGAGGGAGAGACTCTACTAATCCATTTGTGAAGGTAAAACTTATCAAGTTGTAGAGGAGTTAGGAAAGGCCTAAAAAGCCTTAATTTTGCTCATTTTTAGTTAGGGCACTGTACGATCAGTTGTGACCCCAAGACCCCAAAAATAATTGAGGGGTGGGAATATGAACTAGGAATCCCAAGAAAATATTGGGGGTTTCTTTGGAAGGATTAGGGAAAATCCTTGATTTCTCGGAGAAGGAGACCTAATAGGGCTAGTAGCCTCTTAGGCCTAATTATGCAATTTGGTGTAAGCGACTTGAAAATGGAGCTAGGTGGACTCATAATACCCCTAGTAGGATGGATTGAAGCTTTTATAAGAACCTCAACACCTCTATAAAACCATTTCAATAATTTGGAGGTTAGAAGGCTTTAAAGCGGTTAAAGGGCTAATGACTAGTGTTACAAGATTGCATCAAGTGTTGACTTGATAAAAGGAAATTTGTTGATAGTTGGGTTGGAAAGAAGAACCAGGGGATCCTAAGAATTTGGAGATCCTATAGGTTTCAAGTTGTGGAGAGAGACACCCAATAAGTCTTCCAAGAAAGACCTAGAGCATGAATTAGTGAGTGATTCATCAAACCTCCCTATCAAAATATTATTGTACTGTGAAGGTTAAATCCCAACACTGGGTAGATCCTAACATATCTTTTCATTATAAATAATTTAACATGGTACATCTCTAAGTGTAGATATTGTAAAATCCTCTAACCAGGTAGACCTAATAATTCTTGTATACTCTTAACCGAGTAAGCTATCAGAAGTAGCAAAACCATTGTAGCTTTAACTCAGCACCTTTCATACTGTAATTAGTGAAAGTTGTGGGTGTCATCTCCACTATAGTTTTTTCCTCTAACCAAGGATTTTTGCATAACCAAAATCCTTGTGTTATGAGTTTATTTTCCATGGTTTTAATATTTTGAATTGCCCACTTTATATTACTTTCATTTCAATGCAATGGAGTCGATAAACAATGATCAACAAGTTTATGGTTAATCAGTTAAGGTATTAAGTTAAAAGTTTTATAAAGACTGATTCAAACCTCCCCTCTCATTACTTACTTTCCATACATTATTCCAAAAATAACAATATTGCAGATGCGAAGAAAGATTCAAGTAATACTTAAAATAAAATCAATTGACACAATTTGTATTTCATTACATGATGAGTTAAGAAAGAACAAGGGAAGAATACTTTTCAGCATAGAATGTAAAGTTTCTGATGTGAAAAATTTTGTAACTACTTTAAGTAGACAAGCATCATAAAGTACTTTCATAACACAAAGTTTTAATTCACAGTAAGGAAAAATATTGCAAATATACAAATTTGAACAGACATTTCCATTCAATGATACTTGTAGACAAATTTATGATGCAAAGTTCAATTTATTGTACTAATAAAAATGGCTACTTCCTTCCTCCTCTTCTGAAAAAATAAATCTCCCTTTTACCTACCTCTTAAGTCCTATAAATAGGATGAAAATAGTCTCCATCGTGTAGGTAGCAGTCTTGAAAATGAATAGTATAGAGAAAATATTTTAAAACGGAAACAATTTCATCAACCCAAAAATTACTAATTACCAAGATTCTATTAACGGTGAAACAAGAATATTTAAACAACTCTAAAGAGTGGGATATTTATTGGCTTCCAACCATATTTCTATGAAAAGATGATGAAGCTCGATGTTCTATTCTAATTTCCTCAAAGACAAAGATCACTTTATGATATTCGGCATAATTGGTCATTTCTCTCCATGCCACAAAATGTAATTTAGAAATGATGTCATGTTGGTATGACTCAGGCCAATTTAAATCTGGTTGTACCATGGGAAAAGGTTCTCCATCCCATTCTTCATTAGTTGCAGGGAATCCTATTCACAGAAATTTAATTGTAACTATAGAGAAAAATAAACTCAAAAATACCACCACCTTTCTTTTTAAAAAAATTTTAAGCTCATTTAATTTTGGTGACATATGATAATAATTCTCATTTATAAAATCATGCAGCCACCTCCATAAATTGATTCTGTTACATTTGAACATTTAAGGAGTTGTACTTTGTGAGATTTAAAAAGATTTTGTATGAAAAGGTGAGCCTTGTAGCTTTAGTCAGGGCTTTGGAGGAATTTGTAACAATGTTGGGTTTGTTGGTGCCCAAAACAATAGATCATATTTCATATGGCCCACTTGATCCAATGCAGGGAAATCCAATTGTTTTGGACAATGAACAAGCCCAACCTAAATAAGGTTTTGGACTTTTGTAATTCTGGTTCTACAGAACCAAGGCTGGTAGGCCTTTACCTTGACCAAGTATGTTGTTTCAAGGTTTTCTTTGTAGAAAATGGTTGCATAATTGAAATCTGTTGAAAACCGCAAGTAGTAAAGTTTTTCATGAAAGATAACCTAATCTATTAATTTGATAACCATGTAACTAATATTTTTCTTCAGAATGGTAAATGATTTTTATCAATGCATAGAATTCACAAGATGATTAATTGACGCTACATCCTCTATTAGAGACAAATAATTATTGTATGGCTATTTTTGAAAGATGACCAGTGCCTAAACCTCTCAAATTTAATCTATTAATGATAATGTTATGATTAAATTTAAAGTATATCTTTGGAGACAATTTTACATAAAAACTTCACTTCAAAGACGTTTTCAATGAACATAAATTTCAATATAAAACCATAATTATTCCAATTCAATTTAACTTTTCAAATGAAAGACCAATTGATTCATGCAGTAATCAAATTAATTTAACCATGCAAGCTGAAAAGGCCAATTGAATGAAGGACTATAATTTCAGTTGAAACAATGCAACATAAAATAGCCAATCAAAGAAAATACAAAAATTTTATCCAAAGAACAGAGGAATAGATTTCACCAAGAGATATTTGGAAATTGAGGTAGGTTTGTTAATAGCATATAACCATTCGATAGGTACTGTATCCCATTAATTCATAACAATTAACTTTTTAAAAAAAAGAAGATAGCACCCAAAAAGGTATGTTTCTATATATCATTTTTTTCCTCTACTCTATTTACTGTCATATATATAGATAGCTTGACAGATATAATCAAAAGGTCACATCCTTTTGTTAAAGTTTTTTGAAATACATAAACACAACAAAAGTCATTAAGACTTAAGCTTTTTTTAAGAAACAACATGAACTTAATCCCCAAGTATCTTTGTACATGATTTGATATGTTTCTTGTATTCCTTAGATACACATGTGTCAACATCATAGATGATATCTTTGGCCATGATATCCATGCTCGTGAGGTTGTCCATCTACACAGTAGTCTCCTTTAATCCCACGTTGTCCAATCGAGCAACATCTAGGGAAATATTAAGGAGATGTTTGCATTCCTTGATCCAAATGTGTTTTTCCTTAAGATTCCTTGCATCATTGGTAAAAAGTGGCAGACCTACTTTGATAACACTCAGGAAAATATCAGTCTCTTTAATCAATTTCTCTTGAAAGGCTTCATGCTCAATCACCTAGCTCATATGATTTTAATTATGCAGTTTTGTGAAATCAATATGGATGATTTATTTTGATCTTAGGCGATTCAAAATAAATGACATTCTCCATGTAAAGGATCCCATCATATTAATTTAATTTCCCCTCAAATCTTCCTCAAAATTTGAAATCCTTATCGCTATAAGTCATAACTATATATGACTGATGAGGGCACCCAAGTCTAGCTCTTTTCACTTTTCGTGCTCATCGGTATAGGTTTCACCATCACCCTTATTGGGTTTTGGTCTAACCAATTTTCCCCTATGCCACTAATATAAGGTATCCTTCTAGCTTTGTCCCAATCAATCATCAGTGTATCCTTCTCCGATCAAGTCATCAGGGATCAATCTGAATTATTTTGACCTACCCTGATAGTATGTATTATGCTGGTAGAACTTATGTCGGTATATCTCTTATCAATTTATATCGTCTATCGGTATGACTATACTTCTTTCTTGTTGATCATCTATGCCAAAAGGTGTTACTCTGATCTTCCAAGCAAGTTTAGTAATTGTATACCTCTTCTATTGGTGTATCACAAATCTATTTATTTGCTTAAGGATATTGGCTAAAGTCTTGCCAATAAGAGAATTTTTTTAAATCATGGAAGCTTCATATTATACCTATGAGTAGAATATAGTCAATCTACCCTAGTATCATTGTGGATTTTCCAAATGGAGAAAAAAAAATTCAGGTGAAATTCCATAAGCTAATCCTGCCAAAACAAAACAAACAAGTAGTAACTATTCTCAAAGAATAAGAAGATTTTAAAACCATGGAAATATTCAATTTGAAAAATTGAGTGTCAATAGTGGCTCTTTGGGGATGTGTATTCCTAGTAAATATAGCGAGATCCTAGTTATCTCTAGAAAGTAGACCATTAGAAAAACCAAAGACTATAATACATACTATACAAGTGAAAAAAGAACCCTTCTTTTAAAACTTTCAAGAGAAAAAAGTTTTGAGATATTGACCATGTATAACCTTCTAAATCGTGTAAGAGATAATAATTCTCACCTCCTTTACCAATGATGAAAAAAGGACCTACCCATAGGGCATCAAATTTTCCATGTCTACCTTTGTCCTGATCTTTTACATTCCATCTCAAGACCAAATCACCTTCTTGAAACTTTCTTTCTATGGTCTTCTTATCAAGAAAAACTTTCACTTGCTACTGTAATTCATGATTTTTATCCTCAGCTTGATTCCTCATTTTATCCAATTATGAAATTGAAAAAATCTATTCTCCATGAAGTCCACCTCTTCCCACTACTCTTCATTTACAAATTTGTATACTAGTAATAAATTGTTCAGTGGTAGCTAGGCCTTTTTCCCATATACAAGTTCATATGGTGCATATCCAGTGGATTTCTTAATTGTAATATTGTCTGCCCAAAGTGAAAGTGGTAACTTAGAATCCCATTCTCTCTTGTTGTTTCTCAACATTCTTTTAATAATTTTTGTTATATTCTTGTTACTCGATTGTGCTTGACCATTTCCTTGTGGATGAAAAGGGGATGAATAAGAAATATTTGTTCCATACTTCTCATGAAACTCAGTAAACTTTGCAAACCTGAAACACATGCCATTATCAAAATTTTTTTAATAAGGAACACCAAATCTTGTTATTATGTTTTCAGTCATGAATTTGATCACAATCTTACTAGTAGCCTGTCTGGTGGATATGGCTTCCACCCACTTAGTGAAGTAATCAGTGGCCACTAAAATCCATTTGTATCCACCACTAGAAGTATTAGTGATTTCCCTTATGAATTATATTCCCTCCATTTGGAACAGTTCTTTAGTATACATGGGTTTAAGACGTAATGCACCATTGGATTTGAGTTTTCCTAAAAAATTTCTAGCATGCTTCACATTTCTAAATATACAAATAACAATCCTTAAATAGACAGGGCCAATAGTATCCAGCATTCAAAATATTATGGGTAGTTGTCTTTGCTAAAAAATTCCCCCCACATACTCCATCATGAAGATCCTTAAGCACTGTCTCATCTTGGTACATATATAAACAAAAAAGAAGTATACCATCCCTATTTTTCCTATATAAATATCCTTGTATCAAGACATATTTAGATGCATACAATTTCATTGTCCTCTTCTGACTATCTATAAGGCTTTCTAGACACTTCATGTGTTTTAAGAAATGTATTATATTAGCGTACCAAGGGAACATTTAAATACTTGTTTGAGTTTTTCTTAAATCTACCTGATTTACCTGTAATGCATCCATGTTTGATTCTGCCATCAATTTTGCTAACCCTTGTCTCCTGACAATTTTAGTAATCCGAATCTCTATATCAAATTCCTAGATTTTTTTTACCCACCTACATATTTTCTCTGTTACCTCTGACGATGTAAATATATCCTTTATTGTTGCATTAGGAACATAAGTTATTACTTTTTCCCCAACCAAATAAGGCCTGAAGGATTTTACTACTTTCACAAGTGCATAAGCTTTTTTTCACTGAGATTATAATTCAACTCCAAGGCTTGAAGGGTCTTACTAAAGAATGTAATTGGTTGTTCATAACCTTCACCATTATTTTGCAACATGACAATGGCAATAGTGTGGTATGATGCAAAAGAAAAGAGTTGAAATGGTTTGGTAAAATCTAGAGACTTCGTAATAGGGGCTTCCTTACTTGTTTTTTATATATTAATAAATGCTTCTAAAGCCTCATCTGTCCATTTCATGTTTGCACCCTTTTTCAACATTACAACAATTGGTTTAATTATCTCTGAAAATTTTGGGACAAACCTTCTCACAAAGTTTATTTTCCCAAAGAAAGATTGGATCCATTTGACATTATTTGGGACCTCAATTTTATGTATTATTGCAATCCTTTCAGGGTCAATTCTTACTTCATCTTTAGATATAATATGGCTTAATAATTTTCCTTCAATAACTGCAAAATGACATTTCTTTGGGTTCAATGATATCCCATATTCAAGTTCTTTCTAAAATATTTTTTCTAAATCCTTGCAATGATCTTCTTCCATTTTGGAGTAAGCAACTAGGTCATCTTGATAGACCACCATAATTACATCAATAAAATCCTCAAAGGCTACATCCATTTCTATTTGGAAATTAGCCCCTGCATTAGTGAGTTCAAAAGGCATTATGGCATACACATAGGTATCCCAAGGTGTAGTAAATGTTATTTTATATTGTTCCTCTTCTTTTACTTCCACCTAGTTATACCCTAAGAACCCATCCATCATTAACAATAACTTGTTTCCTGTGACTTTATGAAATAATGCTTCCATGTTTGACAATGCATAATTGTCCTTTAATGATGATATATTTAGATTCTTGAAGTCTACACAAAGTATGATATTTCCATTATTTTTTCTATCAGGAACCAAGTTTGAAACCCATGTTGAGTGTCTAATTGGTTTTATTATGCTATCATCCCTCATCTTGATTAATTCATCTTTCATTTTGGGAGCCAAAGTAGGGTTTCTTTGTCTATGTCTTTGCCTGAATGGTTTGGCTTCTGGCTTCAAAGGTATCTCATGTTGGAAGAGATCCTCTCGGTAAGCCTTAAGTTCATCATAGGACCAAGTGAATACATGTCTATACTTTCTCAATAGTTTGATGGTGTTCTTTCTGATCTTGGGGGTTAAGCTTTTACCCAAAGTATTTCTTTTGGAGAGTCTTCATTTCCCAAGTTTATCTTTTCCACTTCATCCATTGTGATATTAGTGTTATTATTTTCTATTTTTGAGTCTTTATCATCAAACAACCTTTCTAGTGCTACAAGACCTTTTGGGACCTTATTGGTTTTAAGTTGAATTACTTCCTTCCCAAATAACGTTTCTTTCCCATCCTCTATCTCAACTTGAGAATTTAAGTCTATCGGTTGATCTTCATACTCTTGCTCGCATGCTAAAAATATTATTATATCTCTATCATCCTTGAATAATTTCCAATTATTAACAGCATCAAGTATAGCAGGCCTAGTCTTGACTTCTACTTGGACTATGTCTTCACAAGGAATATCATTATGCTTTAATGCCAAATTAGCCATAAAATCTGCAAGGATATTTTCTTATCTATCTATCCAACTAATAGAAAAAGCATCAAAATATTCTATGGGATCCCATACTTCATTTATATACCTTTTAAGAGGAGTATTCTTAGAAATAAATTTATTTCTAACTTGAGAAACAATTAATTCAGAATCACCAAAAACACTTAAATATTTGATTCCATGTTTATTAGCTATTTTCAAACCAAGTAATAGGGCTTCATACTCTGCAACATTGTTAGTGCATTCGAAATCTAATAAGAAATAATATTTAAACATTTTTTCATTAGGGGCAAAGAAAATAACACCAGCTCCATTACCATCCCTACAACAAGCACCATCAAAATACATTTTCTAGATTGTATTATTTACTTTTGTATGTAACCTAAGAGATTCAGTATTTTGCATTTCATCCTTTGAAATGCTCACCTGAAAGTTATCCATATCATATTGACATTTATATGTGACCAGGATTGGATCCACATCTTTAATAATATATGGACTTTGAGCCTCCTTGTCAATTTTTATACTCCTTTCATTCACTGGGATAGAAGCATAAGAAAGATCTAATTGAATACTACCTCCTACTAAACTAGACCATTATCTATACACAAGCATTCCACAATTACCAGGGACTTCAAAAACAATAATATCCATTTTATATGATATTTTAGGACATATAGGAAATTTAAATTCAACATTTTTTATTATGCCTACAATAGGAATTGATCTATTATCCATAGCATAACATCTACCAAATGTGGTATCAACATTTATTCCTAATTCTTTCATAACATCATTAGGCATAATATTTACTATTGTACTAGAATATATCATACAATTCTTCACCAATTTATTGTTTATCAATAGTGTAAGATATAATGGATCAATTTGATTTCCATTTTTTTTTAGTGTAGTTCCTAGATAAATAACAGGAGGATCCTTTACTTCTTGGTTAAGATCTTCCTTATTAACTACATTAGACAATATTTTCAAAGCTTCATTTTTGAATTCAGGTATTTTAATTATTTCAAGCAAGGGAACATATATTTTAACCTAAGATAATGCATTAGACATAAAAGAACATTCATTGGGAAGAGATTTACTGACCACTTATTCTTTTTCTATTTTTGGAAAGTCCTGGGGTTCTAGATGTTTCTCTTGATTAATGTCTTTGTGCTTTACCTTATTTGGATCACTTCACTTCCTTGGTCTTTTCTTAAATTATTTACCAGATGTCCCTTCAAGTTTCCCTTGTTCTGCATTCACTATTCTATTCCTCAATCTATAATTATTATTTTCTTCTTCAACTATAGCTATTGTATATGCTCTTTTTTCTTCTTCTGTCAATTTTCTTAACCCTGAAGTCCCCTCCTGATAATCCCCATACGGGTATATTCAGTTGAGGTCATTTCCATATTAGTATTTAAATGAAGAACTGTAATCATAATATCCCTACATAGGATCTGTTGATAATTCATATGCAGTAGGTTGAGGATTATCATCTTCTTCATCTGGTTCTCTGTTGCATGAGGCAATATGAATTTATCACACCAAGTGTTTTCCTCCAACATATTGTTTCCATTTGACAATGAATCAGGAGTATGCAATTGTTTGTTCACTAGTTTTCCATCCTTCCATGTTGTGTTATAAGGCATATCCTACAATTTGCATTTGTCACTTATGAATGGTGGTTGATTATTCTGGTTGTATTTAAAATTATCACTTCCATTAATTGTTTGGAAATTTTCATCATATTCATAAGATTATCTAATTTATCTTCCTCTTTGTATTTCTTAGGACCTTTAGGATTGAATAATTGAGGTTCCTCCCTCTTAATAATTCTATCAGATGCCTTCCTATCGTTCTTAATAGTTATAGAAAGTTTGAAAGAATGTGCTAAATTAGATGGCTTATGAGATATGATTTCATAATTGGCCTTATTATCAAAGGCACCCATGTAAAAATTTATCAAAAAGGCATTAATAGGTCTAATATCTCTCGAAATCCTTTTTTCTACTTTATTAAATCTTTTATTGAATTCAGCAACAAATTTATTTTGATTTTTCTTTATACTTGTCAATTCATGAGATGCAAAGGAAGTGTCATTATGGTCACCAAATGTATCTATAAATTTATTAACAAATTCATGCCAACTAGATATGGATCCATCTGGTAAACTTTTGTACCATTCTGCAACATCTTCTATGAGAGATTGAACAAAAAGTTTCATATATATGTCCTCATTGTATTCCTCAAACTCTTGGATAAAATTCTTCAAATTTATGCAATGTATTTTAGCATATTCTGATCCATTCCCTAAAAATTTTGGAACAACATTTCTGAATTCATTTATTATAACATTAGGGTATCCCATTATGCCATAAAAATCCAATTATCTATATCTGTCAGAAATCATTGGGGCTCTATAATTGTTTCTATTTTCATTATTTTCTCCTTGCCTCAAATTTTGATGATTTGGATTTTGAAATCCTTGATTATTCATTCTCGGTCCACAATTTGGGTTCATATTATAATTTCTTGGGCCATAATTTTTTCCTCCATTATTTTGATATCTATTATATATTCTTCCACCATTTTGATGCCCATTATTTTCATAGTGGTTAAATCCACTAGGATTTCTTCTACCATCCTGCTTATCTTGCCCACTATTTTTGCTTCCTCCCTTGTTATTTCCACTATACAGAGGATTCAAATGGATATTCCCAAAGGATCTGTTGGTTGTATTCCTGGTTCTATTGGTTTTCCCTAAAATTTTGTTGTCATCATGCCAATTTCTATCCAAAATCAGAAAATTTGTCCCAATTTGAATTATTCCTGTGGAAATTTTGTGTTCTTAGGTCAGAATCCACATGAATAGTGAAAAACCCAAAACCCTGAGCTATCTTCTAAGTGAAAATGCAAAAAAGACCTAAAATGTCAATCAAGTTTCTATTTTTGCATTACCTTTTTGAAAAACTTAAGTTATAAAAAGTCATGTGTCATTTTTAATGGTCGCCTAGTCGCTTAATCCTAAAAGCATATTCCATTTTATCATGAGACTTGGTGATTAACTGTTGTCGGGATGTCTCAAAAGGAAAAAGAATTTTCTTTGTAAGTTATGAGACTTAGCAAAGTCCTTCAGTCACGAAGTCTCCCAATGAAGAAAATATGATTTGGTGACATGGAGATAAGTGGTTAAGTCACGGTGTCGCACGATATATCCTACAGTTAGCAAATTATCATGAGACTTAGTGATTGCTTTAGTCGCGGGGTCTCTAGATCAGAACATAGTAAGTGAGAAGTTTAAATCCTTTTTTCGCCAAGTCTCTAGCTAAAAGTTTAGTTAAGTAAAAGGTTCTGAGACTTGGTGACAAACCACAAGTTGATTGAAGTATATGGTGGTCGGGTAGTCACTAGTCAAACATAGTAAGTCATCATTTTTTCAAGCGATTTGGAGACAAATAACTAAAATAAGACATATGTCCATAGTAAAAGGAACAAAGGGTTATCGTGTGGTCTCCAAATGATTTAGGGTTTTCAAAATATACTCAGCGACTTAGCGGAGCTGTCAGATGCAGAATAAGATAAGATCAACGGTGGTTGTTGAGTCTCTATCAATTTTGCATAAGAGTAAAATGTTCTCGCAACAATGAGATAAGCTTTAGTCACATAGTCTCTGAATTAAAATTAAAAGATAAGGTTTCATGGGCTATGTCACAAAGTCTCCAAAGAAAATATTAAAGAGCAGTTTTAATTAGCGATTGGGTGACTAAGGGTAGTCACGGGGTCTCATAAAGTGAAATAAACATTCCGAGACTTAGTGATAAGAGCTTAAAAGATGAAAAGTAACCTTGGTCATGGAGTCTCCAAATAAACTCTGAGTTTGACAATACTACTAGCGAATTGGATTCATTTGGTCACGTAATCACTAGAAGTTAATCATGGTTAAGCTACGATGAAGAAAATCATGTAGTCACTAGATCTCTAGAAGAATTAAGAGTTAAGAGATTTGATCAGCAACAAAGAGATAAAGCATAGTCGCTTAGTCACCAAATATGAAAAGTGATAAAACATGGCATTTGCTAACATGAAAACATAGAGATTCATTGACCAATGAAAATACAGGAGATTAATTACTATGTGAAAAGGTAGCTGAGATGTCTAGTGAGGAACCAATCATTTGAAGACATGTCATTTTGTTCAAATTTTATAAAGGTTTTTCTGAAAATGCACTCATATGAATTTGATTTCCTGTCACATTCATGAGCTATGGCTAGGATTTCAATTAATACCACAACATGTAAACTTGAAGGCGAAATTGATTGTCTCTTCAATGATGAGCTAAGTACTTTGAAAATTTACCATAAAGGAATGATCGCAGGTTTATTTTCATTCATCATACATCTAGAATTTTAGAGCAGAGAATTTTCTAGGTTTTCTATGTCCAAAAAGTAGGAATTGATCAATTTTAGGGTGATTCTCTAGTTTTCAAAGTTCTTGAATTGTCTTCAATGCACAGAGAAGAGTAAGGAGTCCTAAGAGAAGATTTGTCTAAATATCAGTGAAAGAGAAGTGGAAACAGAACAAGATGAGTAGAGTCATTCGTGTGGCTTCTACTAGTGGGAAAATTGATGAAGTAGATGAAGATGCCAAGGGGAAAAGGAATTTATTTGATGAATTTTTGAAGCTATTGCCTGAGTCTACATAGAACAAAAGGGAAAATGCCAATATACTGGCAGATGAATACTGTGAAATCAGAGATGCCCATACCCCAGGTTCTACAGGTTTTTCTCGCTATAACTATTTTTATAATAATTCTGATAAGGCCATCCAAATATCAAACCCTTGGACTAGTGGTTTGGCTAGATTAATTATTCCCGATATCTATGTAGATGTATACTTGTTTCTAGGACTAGCAAACCATTACGAACCTTTATCTAGGAAAATTAAAAAGAATGATGGTACTGCATTATTAATTCTGAATATGAATTCATTTATGCAAGCTTTTGGTTTATATAGTACCATGTCCACCAAGATTAATATTACTAAGCAAGAATAAAGGTATAGGTTACAACCTGGGGTTGCTAGGAACCAATTGCAAAAACATATTCTTAAGGAAGTTAGAAACCATATTACCCCTATACCAGGAACTGCACCCTACTATTTCAAAGATTTACATTTCTATATCAAGTACATTGCTT
>MU226729.1:104451-116598 GCA_018584345.1 Thuja plicata
AACTGCACCCTACTATTTCAAAGATTTACATTTCTATATCAAGTACATTGCTTATGCTTTGTGTAGAGTGTTGGGTATAGATGGAGGAGCTGAGAAGATAAATTCTAGAATTTTAATGATGGTGTTAAACTTGCAAGATGTGCATTCTAGTACTAGCTATGACTATATACAGTACATCATTGATAGAATGCATGAGGGGTTTGTAGCTGTGCAGAAGAAGGGTAAAGATCCTAAGGATAAAGATCCTAGGTTTTTACATTATTCTATCCTGATGCATTTATTATTGCATTTCAATTATGGTATCATGAATGTAAACAATTTGAACCCTCAGAGGATTTTTTAGGACTGGCCCAATCCTATTCAATTTTGGATTAGAATATGGAATTATACCTCTAGGGATTGTGACTTCTATGGATTTGAGAACTGAATTGTATACCTCTTGATTTAGAGTTTTGGTATTAGCAAGACTAGAATCCTGGTGAAGGTGTTGCAGTTGCTAAGACCCTATGAATATGTTGATAAGTGGGAAGGTGACCACAATTGGAGAGATTTATTTTTAGAAGAGAATTTCACTATGATTAGAGTGTATGGATGTACACATCCTCCTCATGTCTTACCATATCATGTGCCATCAAGAGTTGCAGCTATGGAGTTCATTTGGCAGCTTTTGTTAACAGATAATGAGCACTTTGCACCACATAGGAAGGGGACATTAACCCCTAGGCAATTCAAGATTTTTTAGTTTACAATTGGCAAAGGTGCTATTGATCAAATGAGCGGATGGTTGGAAAGCTGCAAAATGGGGGCAACATTATATAGATATATTGATCCAGAGGGATTTATTGTAGGAGCTAAGAAACTCCTAACTCCTACCATACCGAACACATATGTACATGGTCTTTGTGTGGAGGAGGATGCTTCTAGGAATATCATTGATGAAGATGAAGTGAGAACTAGGAGAGAGAGAATTCAAGAGTTATTGAATTTGGAGAAAAAAATAAAAAGAAATGGATTATCATTTGGAGGTTTTTACCCTGACCTACCATATTTAGACAAAATAAAAGCTATGATAGATAATTTTTATACACTCTGTGAGCAATTAGATAGAGTTTTAGATGTGAAGAAAGGGGGAAAAGACCCTGAGTATTCAGAATCTGAGTATGAGAGTGAGAGTGATGAGGAATATGTCCATCCACCTCAAATAGATCAACCCCAACAAAATGTTGTAGAAGTAATTCAGATACAAGGGGAATAGGGGCATATCATAGACTTGACTGAGGTTTCCCAACCTGATGATGTAGAGGATCCTACTACCAAGAGGCAAAAAGTTGACCTGGGTCAGAAATCTTATGCAAGAAAAGAGAAAAAAGGAGATAGGATAAGTGCTCTTGTTCCTGGCACCAGATTATATGATCACAATTTGAGAAAATAAATTAGAAAAGGAAAGAGACAACAGCATGAGGTAGAGGAAAACATATAATTGTCTCTCAGAGCATGTATTGATGAAATGTTGCTTCACCAACAATAGTTTTTGAGTGATGATAACTTAATAAAAACTGATGAATTTAAGGATTTCTTAAGGTGGCATAAAAAGGAGCAGATCAAGGAGAAAATAAAATCAGATGGTGAAGAAGCAGTAACCAATGCGGCTCTTCTAGCTCTACAAACCTATGATCCAAAGAGTGAAGATGTTTCTCCTAATGAGGCTAGGAAGATGGTTTTAAACAGTGGAATCTTTCTTGCTAAAGGTTGGGATTTAGCCTCAGCATTTATCATAGACCAAATCAGAAAGCAGCCAAATCTAAAGATGGAAAGTAAGATGTAAATGGGTGACAAGATAAAAGGATTTGGATATAGTCCAAAATCCCAAGCATTTTCTTTGTGGAATTTGTGTCCAAAAGACCAGAAGCCTCAACTTTTGAATATTCAGGAGAGCATGGTTGGAAACCAGATGGTGTGGACAGTACAAAATATAGGGGATCTTGAAATTTCCCAAATAATGACACATTGGGCACACCTAAATGAAGACAAGACAAAATAGTTGTCTGAGAAATGTGGTGTCTTAATTGAGGAGGCTAGTGCCCTGGAAAAAGATAGGGAATTGTGTCATATCAAGATACATCATCAAGATATGGTAATTGTTGAAATGACTAGGCAATTACAAGAAAAACCTGAAGTTGTATATGTACCCTCAGTGCAACCTCTACAGATAGAAGAGACAGTTGAAGCAAAGGAAGAGATTAAAATAGAGGATGTGGCCAAAAAGGAAAATGAGGTGGCCATAAATGCATTAAGGAGCATTCTTCAACATAGGATTGATATATTGAAAGATAAAATAGATGTAATCTTAAATTCATATAATAAATTGCCCATATTACATGCTGAAGTGATAGGGTACATCTCTATTTTAACTCCTTTCTTCATAGCATGGTCTCCTAGGGTGCAGTTGTTTGAAAAGTTAGCCTCCTTGCAGCAACACAGATTAGATTTACCAAAAATTGTGTCAGAGGTTGAGGATGAAATCAAGAAAGTGATTGTCACTTTACCTTTATTTAAGGGTAAGTTGAATCAGATAGAGGCTAAGATGAGCCTATTTTCACCTAATTTCAATAGATTTGTTCCTCCTTTGAAAGGAGAAGATGATAAAATTAAGGCCTTGGAGGCCTGGAGAAATGAGTTTGACAGTAGAATGCCGAGTAATGAGGCATTTATTATAGAATCTAATATGGATTTAGATGGTTTTAATAAAATTTTGGATGAGGCCTTTAAGGAAGAAACTGACATAAATAAATTTTTAGTTGATGTTAAAAGCATTACTGATATCAGATGGGAAAGGCAGAAAGGACAACTGCAAAGTATTCAAAATTTTAAATGGCTATTAGAGGATGAGGTGACAGCTTGGGATTTGATGACCAGGCCAAAGAAAAAGAATCCTATGGAGATAGAGGAAGAGATCTTGGATGAAGAGTAGAGAGGAACACTTGGTGCCTGACCATTGAGCATAGGGAGGTTATTTATTATCAAAGACAAGTGTAGGTTAGCCTGAAATGGTAGTCACTTGATCTCAGTACAAATATTAGATACTATCCTGAAAATTGTCAGACAAAGGCACCAAAATCCAGATGAAGACAAAGAAGATTATATTTCATCCCCTATTCTTGTCTTCCCACCGCTTGACATTCTTATTTCTTATCTTTTTCTATTCTTTTAGGGTTAGGTTCCTTAAACCATCTAAATCTTGTTGCATCCTAACTTTAAGGATTCCAAGATGGTTTAAGGACCTATAAATAGATAAAATTGTAATAGTTTTCAAGAGATGAAAATATATTGGCAAACCAGACTTTCTAAATTTCAATCTGTGTCTTTGAGCTATTTGAGCTTGTTATGTACTGAAGCAAAAATATATGAATAAAAATACAGTGCAACTTTACTCTATTTTTTTGTTGTCTCTTTACTTATTGTCTGTACTCATTTATGTTTAATTTGTAAGGCATGTTAAACATATTGGCTATAAGGTAGTTATTTGATTATTTGCAAGCATCTTCTAAGGGGGGAATTAAACTTTATGAGTAGTTTCAGGGAGTACAACAGTGATTGAGGATTTGATACAATATTGTAGAAGTGACAGGATAGTTTGCAAGGCATCTTATCTGAGTTGCATGTAGGTTGCAAGGCATCTTAAAATATTATGTTTTATATATCTCTGTGGATTTATATAGTCCCAAGGATAGGCACTAGTCTAGGAACTTGTTTGGTAATCCATCATCATCCAAAATATTCAATACTATTCAAAATCAATTACTTTCAGAATATATGTGTAAAATCAATTGTATTCACAGTGATTGCAGTTGAAGTTTGTTGATTTCTTAAAGAGTAAATCAAATAGGTTATTCCTCCTAGATTCACAAGAATTGTAAAAGGAAAGAAAGATGAAATTTCCTACTATGTTGCTGTCAATTGTCATTAAGATAATAATTTGGATTATCAAGCTTTTTCTCAGAATAGTCATAGTTATCTGCATTGTCATTTATATATCCATATAAAAACACAACATTCAACACATAAGTAAAATCCACTCTAAAGATATTGTTAAATAGGTAATCAGTTATAGGTAAGACTTGCCTGAGTATGTGGATCTCAAAAAGAAGGAGGTGATAATAGGTATCCCCAGTGTTATCAAAATACCTCATCAATTAGTGTTTTCTCTTGCTTGAGTCAGAGTATCAAAGGCATTGGGAGTCATAGAGTCATTTAAGCATTCAAGCATCTTTAGAGGCCTGCAAGAAAAAACCCTAACATGATCCATTATTATTTTGTCTATGAGGAGGGTTATATCTTGGGAATTTATTATTTCCACCCTCCTTCTCACCATGTTTTGGGTTTCTCTTTGTATCTTTAGTACCATCCTTTTTAGGTGAGGTAATATTATCTCTTTGTATCTTTAGTACCATCCTTTTTAGGTGAGGGAATATTTTCTCTTTGTATACCTAAATTATTTAGGGCTTCATCAGGTTGTCTCTTAAGTGCTCTGGGCATTATCTCATCCTCATTTTCCAAGTCAATCATCCCTTGAACAACTACATCCATTAGTCAAATTTCTTCTTCCTGTGTGCATTCTTCTCCTTGGGGGCACTTTTATTTCCAAGCTTCAAATATGAAAATGGATTTTGGTTCACATTATCACTTGTAGGATTGTGATGAATTGAATAGGGGAAATGCTTGTTGGTGCCCAAAAATGATGGATTCACTTTTGGCCAACTGACAGGTATAATGGTGATGCACCACTTGATACCTCTGTAGTTTTGGCTTAATCAAGCCAAGGCTGGTAGGCCTGATTTCACTTTGAACTATCAAATTTTCTATGTCACACAACTTTGTACATAAACAAACAAAGTTCCTCCCAAGGTGGTGAATGATCCTTGGAGGAAAACAACAAATCTCCTAATAAATTTTAATTTGAAACTTAGCTAAAATGATAATCACTAAGATCCTAATTGTAAGTCTTTGAAATAAATGATTTAATAATGTACAAACTAAAAAGCATGAACTAATATAATAATTTCCAAATAATGATTATATCAGTGCCTTCTAAAAACTTGGGCTATAGAGTCAGATAAATTTCAATCTTACATAAAATAGGAGACAGTTTTAAAAAACTTACTTTTAATAAAGAAAGAGTATCACTTCACAGGCTTCCACTTGACTTATAATTCAAATCAATCTATATAGCTAATCTTATCGAATTTCACTCAAAGTAAGAGACTGATAAAAATAAGAGAAGATACGCAAATCTTTCAATTGATATTTAAACTATATATATATTAATTTTGAATTATGATACTCAGATAATTCAACATAGTGAAATACTCTAATACAATAGAATATCTAAAAGATTAATTGAAAACATATAACTTATAACCACAAATAAAAAGAAGAGCACTTATCTTTATTGATATTGAAAAACTGGTACATTGAAGTTCACGTTGTAATTGTGATCAAATTCTATTATACATTGTGTTTTTCCTCTTTATGATTACATTTTACACCACATATATATGTGGTTGAATAGTTTTCATACCCCTTTAGGGTGAAAAGACATCATTTTTCATTAAAATTTAGAAAACACTTTTGAGAAAACCTAATCAACTAACTAACTAATAACTAGCTATCTTTCAGATTTGGCTTTGGTATAAAATCCAAATCAAATTGTATGAAATTAATAGTTTTACTAGAGATAGGAAATTTGATTTTACGAATTGGGTATTTTTTATATTTGCAATATTTGATCATTTTCATTCTTTGTCGATATCATCTTTACAAAAGGTCAAAATTCCAGCATCTCTAAAACCTTCGCTTACAGAATTTTGATTGTTCCTGTCACAGAGATTCCTTCCCTAATCCCTCAAATTTTAATTAAAATGTAATATGTTTTTGTTTCCCATTTCATATACTTTATTATATCATCAATTATTGGGCATGAATTTTAGGATGTCATTTTTAGAGTTTTATCACTATATAGGACTCTAAATTTTGCCAAAAATTTAGAGCTCCAACAGGCTCTTTCTAGGGATGTATTCTCCCTATGAGCATAGTGAGATCTTAGTTATCCCTAGAGAAGAAAACCAAGTATTTACTCTTTACCTGATGTAAATTGAAGATTCGGTGGCCCCACACCCCCAAAAGTGAACACTGTTATTTCCCTCTGTCAAAATTTTTATTCATGTAACACTTTGAATCTCCTGAATATGATATTATTTTGTTCCTTATCTTTATCAACAAGAGTATTTGAAAATTAAAAAATATCAAAATTATTTATCTCCAACATCTGATCCCTTTTTCTATTATATATATCATCCTTATAGAGAATACTTATTGGTTCCACTTCATCAATGCAGACTTTGTCTTTTGATTTATGTTTTTTCTTTGAGAAATCATTAGGTGCACTATGTTCTTTGTTGGATGGAGGATCCCTATGCATATGATCAGTCATATAAGTATCTAAACTAAGTTCTTTTACTTGGATGTTTCCTTGCACACAATCTGTCCCATTTCCATTCTCCAAATATTGTTTCTCCTCACATAAAGGTTTTGAAGGTAACTCATGTTTAGGAATTATTACTTCTTTTATATCAATAATCTAATCAAGTGGGATACTTGGATAATTTTCATTAATTTTCTTCAACATATTCTCATCATTATGATTGGTTATCATAATCTCATCTTTAGAAGTCTAATACAAATCTCACTCATAGGATGAATTGAATGAGATCTTACCTTTTGAATGTATATTTTGAGTGTTATCAACTTCAAAATCATCATTAGGCATGCTACCTTCATCATGATGTTGATAGATTTGATTGCATAGAAAATATCCTTCACATAATGGATTCAGGAACATAGAGAACACATATTTATCTTCCTCCACTTCCTCTTCAAACAGTGGATTCAGGAACATAGAAAATTTAGGCACACCTTCATGAGAGTTTTCATCAGGATCATCAGATGTTTCATCAATAAGACTAATATCTTAATTGACATTATTTTCTGAAACTTCATGTTGTTCATATGTTGTATGTTGTTCTATTTTATCTCCTCTATTTGGTTTTTGGAATTTATCATCTCCTTCATCTAGTACTCCCTGAATATATACTAATCCATTAACTTTCTTATCATGATGAAAAAAAAATTGACCACTCTTCTCAACATGTTTTTTATATTCCATGTCTAACAAAGCTGAAATTTATCTTGTACTGAGAAGGTTTTCTTCCTCATCATCATGGTCATTGATACATGTTTCCATACACATCTCATCATGTACAAGTTATTCTTCAATCTGATCCAAATTTTCTCCTCCATGTCATCACAAGTATTATTATGGTTCTCAGGAATGGATGCTTCTTTATGTTATGTATGACTAGTGTACTCATCTTCCTCACCAAGATAATCATCAAGAACAAGGCCTTGTTCAATCTGAGCATCAGCCTCCCTTTTTTTGTCTTCATCATCTTCTTCTAATATATGCACAAGAAACTTTACAAAAGGATCATCTGATGTAATTCCCAATTTTTTGACCTTTCTCATGATTTCTTTTTGTGAAGGCATAATGTTTGAAGGTATTTCTCAAAGAATGTTCACCATTCTTATCAGCAAGTGTACAGAAGACTCCCCTTCAAATCTCTCCAAGCTAAAAAATGCATCAAGTGGAGACATGTAAGAGTCCTCTTCCATATTGTGATCTTGAATCTTGTCCTATTCATAATGCATATCATCTTCACTTGTATCATGAAACGTATCAAGACACCATTGCTCAAACTCTCTCCATGATGATATACTTTGTTTAGGTGTCATACTAAAAAGAAAACCTGCATGATTTTTCAATGATGTTACAAATAGTTTCATAATCACATCTTCTGCATAGATATGACAATCTAGAATAAATTTACAAAATTCTCGCAAATGCTCCATTGGTGATTCTAACCCATCTCCACAAAATTTTGGAACATATTTTTTTAGTTTAAGAGGAAAATATTTCTGACCACCAGGGATGTTATCAAAAATCAATGGTCTATATACTTCAATAATAAATTTTGGTCTTGGATCACAAAATTTTGATACTTTATGTGAATATGTATTCTGGTACATATTGAATATTTGAATTTGTAGTAACTTCTTTCTTTATACATTAGGTTCTTTTCAATAGAGTCACCACCTCTTTAAAGAAGAAAACTTTACTTATCTCCTTCTAGGTCTTCTCCCTTAGTAGATTCACTGACTGAAATGTTTTGTTAAATAGAGCCGCCACCTTCTTTCTAGAAGGAAAAAATTTTTTGTCTTCTAAGTTCTTATCTCTAGTACAGTCTTAATGAAATCACCAGAGATTCTAGGTAATCTTCAACATTGTCTTTCATAGACAAATCCCCAGTAGAGTCACCAATTTGTTGGTGCCCAAAAATGATGGATTCACTTTTGGCCAACTGACAGGTATAATGGTGATGCACCACTTGATACCTCTGTAGTTTTGGCTTAATCAAGCCAAGGTTGGTAAGCCTGATTTCACTTTGAATTATCAAATTTTCTATGTCACACAACTCCGTACACAAACAAACAAAGTTCCTCCCAAGGTGGTGAATGATCCTTGGAGTAAAACAACAAATCTCCTGATAATTTCTAATATGAAACTTAACTAAAATGATAATCTTTAAGATCCTAATTGTAATTCTTTGAAATAAATGATTTAATATTCTACAAACTACAAATCATGAACTATTATAATAATTTCCAAATAATGATTAGATCAGTGCCTTCTAAAAACTTGGGCTATAGAGTAAGATAAATTTCAATCTTATGTACAATTTGAGACAGTTTTAAAAAAATTACTTTTAATAAAGCAAGAATATCACTTCACAGGCTTCCACTTGACTTATAATTCAAATAAATATATACAGCTAATCTTATCAAATTTAACTCAAATTAAGAGACTGATAAAAACAAGAGAAGATACGCAGATCTTTCAATTGATATTTAAACTATATATATTAATTTTGACTTATGATACTCAGGGAATTCAACACAATGAAATACTCTAATACAATAGAATATCCAAAAGACTAATTGAAAACATATAACTTATAACCACAAATAAAAAGAAGAGCACTTATCTTTATTGATATTGAAAAACTAGTACATTGAAGTTCATGTTGTAATTGTGATCAAATTCTATTATACAATATGTTTTCCCTCTTTATGATTACATTTTACACCATATATGTGTGTGTGTGTGTGTGTGTGTGTGTGTGTGGTTGAATAGTTTTGAAAATATATCATTTTTCATTACAATTTAGAAAACACTTTTGAGAAAAACTAATCAACTAACTAACTAATAACTACCTATCTTTCGGATTTGACTTTGGTCTAAAATCCAAATTAGATTGTACGAACTTAATATTTTTACTGGGGATAGGAAATTTGATTTTATGAACTGGGTCTTTTTTTAGATTTGCAATATTTGAAAATTTGCATTCTTTGTTGACATCATCTTTATAGATGGTCAAAATTCTAGCATCTCTGAAACCTTCACTTACAAAATTTTGATTGTTCCTGTCATAGAGCTTCCTTCCCTAATCCCTCAACTTTTAATTAAAATGTAATATGTTGTTGTATCCCATTTCATATACTTCATCATATCATCAGTTATTGGGCATGGATTTTAGGATGCCATTTTTAGAATTTTATCACTATATAGGACTCTAAATCTTGCCAAAAATTTAGAGCTCCAACACTGCTCACAGGAAAACTCTTGATCATTATTATCAGGGTGCACCATGCATGGTACATACTATTAGATAACTAAGAGGGGGGTGAATTAGTTAGCTCTATCTATTCTAAAGTCCCAAACTCTCCCAGATGTATATAACAACAATTTGAAACATTTAAATCAACTCTGTGAAATGTAAACTGTGATCTCAAACTTTAGTCCTATACCGAGTAGCAGTAAAACAATATTGTGATTACCAATCAATGCAGATTAAGTAATGTTTAAAGAAAAATAAAAATCCAAAACAATCATACACATTAACACATATATTTTTAACGTGGAAACCCTACTAAGGGAAAAACCACCTTGGATCAGTAACCCAAAATATTTCACTCTTTTAAAGTGAGCTTGATTAAGAGCCAACCTTGTTAAAGGTTACAATGTACACTATTAAATATGACCTGGTTAGAGGATTTATCACTAACAGCTCTCTCTTGACCAATCATTAACTATGGGGTCAACAAGAAAACACTCAACATTCATCATAATTTCATAATAAAGACTTTCATTTCCTACTCGGTTAAGATATTTATCTGTAACAATGGTTAAACTAATACAGTAATGATCTGATTCAAATATAACATTGTTTGCAAATTTTTAGATCTATGCAAAGTACATAATACCTCTAATCAATTTGTTCACTTAAGTTCCTTTGATTCTTCATACTTTGTTCTTCTTGGTAAATTCTCTTTCCTCTATCCCTTAGTGTTTTCTGTAGAATTGCTTGATTCTGTCTTCAACTAGTTTGATCAGTCATGCATGAATTTTTCATGTATGCGCATCAGTATAATGTATCTGATTCATAATGAATCTCTTGTCTCTTATATAGACATCATATCTCATTTAATTTTCATGCTTTACATTTTTCCGCTTAATCTCCATCGTTGATTTTCCCACTTAAACCTTCCTCGGCAGTTGTGTCAAAAATACATTTCAATCTTCTCCATCTGATCATCCTTGAATTTTCAGTCATTTTATCTTAATAAAAAATCTTATCAATTACCTTGGAATCATCAATTTTCTAGCTTATCATTTTAGTTGGCCTCAATTTGATTTCATTACTCGATCAATACCATGATGTGTCGGTGATCCCTATCTTGATTAACACTATGCTTGGTATACACTATATTTACTCAGTGTTCATTGTTACTCGGTGTATACATAACTCTTTAATTACCAACCACATAAACTTTATTTGTTCTAGATCTTTAACTCATAGTAGATGTTTGTTACCATAATGATAATCAAATAAGTTCACATCAATGACAATACATTAACTAATTAATTTCTATCATCACATCTGTAACTTGGTTGATCATCAACAAAATCACTTCAAACATACAATCATTTTAAGTTCATCAATTTCTCCCTTTGGCATTGATGGCAACACAATATGAAATATGCAATATGCAAATGCAATAGAATACCAAAATTTGGTTCTACAACTATATGTAAAATGTTGTAGCTCTCCCTAGCTTGTATATATAATCTATATCAGCATTAAAAACTTACCATGCAGACTCTCCCTGCATACTTAACTTTTCTATTCTGGAATCTTCTCTCTTTCTCTAGATAGATATTTCATTTTCTCTCCCTTTCTCTTTTCTCATTTTCTCCCTTTTAGTGGATAGATATTTCATTTGATTATTCTCTCCCTTTAACAACAATGCCAAAAATAAATATACAACTCTTCATTAGCCAAAAAAAAATATCTCTAGTGTTCGGTTCAGTAGTGTAAGTACCTTGCAATGTACTGATATGCCATTTTCAATCCAATTCAGCTTTGCATCAACATGATTGATATTTTGATTACATGTAGGTTGATGCAACCTCCTAGTCAACTTAGTGACCGATAGACAAGGGAAAAACACCTAGTCTACCCCTCAAGTACTCAAATGTATCCTTTGGTAAGGGTTTAGTGAATATGTCATCTAGTTTCTCTTTTGGTTGTACATATTCTAGTGTAACTTGTGTTGGAAATATTCAGGACTAACAGAGTTACTGAGAGGGGAGGGGTGAATCAGTAACACTTAAAACTTTAAAACATTTCTGCACTATTATATTCTTTAGCCATTCATTCATCTAATCTACTGCAAGCATGAAAATGTAATCATTCATAACACATAACACAAAGATTGGTAACCCAGAAACCTTCCAAATAGAAAGTAAAACTGGGGTGGGGATGGTACCCACAAAAATTTGGTACTGCAGTATAAAGTTGGCCGGTTAAGGCTTACAATGATCACTTCTAATGATCTGCCCTGTTAAAAGAAATTTGGACTGCTAGGTCCACCTTGTTAGAGGATTTACAAACATACAATGAAGTATGCACT
>MU226729.1:123257-133759 GCA_018584345.1 Thuja plicata
ACTGCTCGGTTTGAACTGATTAATCGGTGAGCTTTACTGAATGCTCGGTATAGTCTGTGGACTGAGTGATGAGCTCGGTAAGCATTCAAAATCGAATAAGTGTTTTCATTAAGTGCATTCACTAATGCCAAATATATCATTATTGCAACAACTTGTTTTTCTTGTACTTGATCCCTCAAGTAGTGATATTTGATAGGTATATGCTTTGTTTTTACATGCATCACTGGATTCTTTGAAATATTTATTTCACTAGCATTATCACAATAAATTATTACTGGGTCAGTGATCTCTTCATTCATAACTTTCAAAAGTTGTTTTATCCATGCAATATTTGAACAATTTGTAGCAGCAACAACATATTCTACTTCTGTGGTTGAATGAGATATGCATCCTTTCCTTTTACTTATCCAAGTAACTAATCTATCTCCCACAAAGAATGCTCCACCAATAGTGCTCTTACGATCATCAATGTTCCTAGCCCAATCAGTATTTGTGTAAACTTTTAGTTAAAATTTGCCTTCTCTTTCGTACCACAATCCATAATCTTCAATGTTCTTCAAGTATCTAAAATTTCTCTTTATAACAGTCAAATGTGATTCATTAGGATTAGCAAAAAATATTGCTACAATTCCAACTACATGTGCAATATCTAGTCTTGTGTGTACAACATACATCAACTTTCCAATCATAGATCTGTTGGAATAGTCCCAAAGGATAACTGAGAGGGGGGATGGATTAGTTATCCACAACTTTATTTCTTTTCTTTACTTAGATATCAATTAACATAAAACAAATGCACATTCAGATAACATAATAGAGAACACAACAATTTGGTTACGAGGAAACCAAATAGATAAAAACCCCAGTGGGAATTAGCACCCACAAAGAACTATACTTGAGTATAATTATCCCTGTTAGAAGATCTTGCAACCCTATTAGGAGTTTTTCTTTACAATTCAATAAGTATAGAGACCTAGTTAAAGGTCGGACCCTGTTAGGAGTCTTTTATAAGTAACCCTGTTAGGGGTGAGGACTCACTGTCCAAAAGCTCATAGCTAAAATGATGAAGGCTTCAACCCTCAGTAGAATAGATATACACTATATCTGATAGATGAACTATTTGAGTAGACCTGATGTCTTGATCAGTTCCAATGAATTTTAGTCTCTTCCTGCTTCTTCACATAGATCCTCAACTAATGAATGATGACTCTTTACTGTTCTATACTAACTAGTAAACTGCTCTGTTCTTTTTCTTTCTCTTTTCTTATCATTCACACTTGGTGTTCATCAAATGAAATAATATAAGTATCATCCCAAAAGATGTGATCTCCATCAGCTTTAGGAGTCCCTTCAATACTTCTTTAGTCGGCCACATCAACCATGCAACCTATTTAGAATCATGCAACCCAAACTGAATAGACGCGACACTTTACAAAGTCAGCTCCACCAAATTAACTCCAACTTCATAATTCCGATAGAACATGTTTGGAGCCTTTAGATAATTATCTTTAACTCATAACTAAACATGAATACAAACATGCATATCCCAAAGATAGGCGCAATTCAAGAAATAATGTAATTACGTCAGCTCTTCATAGATAGTCTTCAGTCTCTGTAACTGTCATAACTAATTAACATAACTAAACTGAAACTTCATATTTGACTCAGTTTGAATGCACATAACATCTAGAACATGTATAGACCATGGAGATAAACATACATATCTCTAGAACATCTATACTGATAATTGCATATAGATCACTGTTGTATATTATATGTTGTCATTAATGACAAACATACAATCAATTATTTGCACAAAAAAAAATCTCCAACAATATCCCCCTTTAACATTGATGGCAACATATGATATCATCAACTCAAAGTGTCTTCCTTCCTTTTACAATATTCTCAATACCCTCATCAAAATTTCCTCTTCATTGTTGCTGCTCTTCTAACTGTATACTCCCCCAGAGTATACATCAATGACAAAGGGTGTAAAACTCCATTAGGCACAGGTACTACTCCAAAAGTAGAGTAGTCAACCATTCATCAGTCACCAAGGACTAATGTTCTTGCTGCAAATTCTAATTAGACTCGAGAAATGGAATTACTCCTAGCTTCTCCTTGAGATACTCAAAAGTATCTTTTGATAATGGCTTTGCAAACATATCTGCTAATTGTTCTTTAGTGCTTACATAATCCAACTTTACTTCTCTATCTGCAAATTTTTCTCTTAGAAAGTGGTATTTGATCTCAATGTGTTTTGTCTTTGCATGCATCACAGGGTTATTTGACATGTTGATAGTATTGGTGTTGTCACAGTGAATAAAAATAGGATAATCAATCTAAATACCAAAGTCTTTAATCATCTGTTTGATCCAAACCATTGTTGAGCAATTCAATGTTGCTGCCACATACTCAGCTTTTGTTGTTGACTGAGAAATACAATTTTTCTTTTTACCTGTCCAAGTGACCAACCTGTCTCCAAGAAATATTGCTCCTCTTGATGTACTTTTTCTGTCATCAACACAACTTGCCCAATCAGCATTACTATACATATGAAGTTGTATATTCTGTGAGTTAGGATACCATAAACCATAGTCTATAGTTCCTTTTAGGTATCTGAATATTCTTTTTATTCCCATTAGGTGATTTTTCTTAGGTTCAACTACAAATCTTCCAACAATGCCAACTGCATTGGAAATGTTAGGTATAGATTGAGTAAGATATATGAGTTTTCCAATCATAGACTTGTATAAGGTTTTGTCTACTGCTGTGGAATTATCATCTTTAGAAATCTTGCTTCGTGTTATCATTGGAGTGCTTACTAGCTTGCAATCTTCCATCTTGAAGGTTTTCAATATCTCCTTCACATACTTGGACTGATATCTAAATATTCCTTTATCTGTTTGTTTTACATTCAATCCCAAAATATATTTGATAGGTCCAATCATGCTCATTTCAAACTCACTTTTCATCTCTTTGGTGAATTCTACACTTAGTTTTTCATTACCTCCAAAGATAATGTCATCAAAAAAAATAGCAACAATTTGTAATCCTTCATCTATCTCTCTTATGAATAAATTATAGTCTACTGCTCCTTTTCTGAATCATATCTTTGTTAAATAACCAACAAGTCTCTCATACCAAGCTCTCGGGGCCTGTTTAAGTCCATAAAGTGTTTTTTTTAATCTACATACCATGTCTATTTTGTCTGAAAGTTTGAATCCTTCAGGCTGCTCTATGTAGACTTCTCCTTCAGGTCACCATTCAGAAAAGCTGACTTGACATCCATTTGATATACTTTAAAGTTCTTAAATGTTGCATAGGCCAAAAAAAACTTGATAGCTTCTAGTCTTCTCATAGGGGAAAATGTATCAGTGTAGTCTATTCCTTCTCTCTACGCATATCCTTTATATACTAATCTTGCTTTGTTCCTTACCACTGTGCCTTCTTCATTCATTTTGTTCATGAATATCCACTTTGTTCCAATCACATTTTGTCATGAGGTCGAGGGACCAGTTCCCATGTATCATTCTTGATTATTTGATCTGATTATTCTTGCATAGCACTTTGCCAATCTGAATCCTTGCATGCATCTTCAACACTTAAGGGTTCAATCTGAGAAAGTAAGCATACCTCTTTATCAGCGGTTGAACCTTTTTCTCTAGATCTTGTCAAGACTTTAGCGCTCTGGTATCCAATGATGTCTTCATTAGAGTGTTATTTGGATGTGTATTTTGAGTTCTTAGGAGTGATGCTTTAATCTATAATCTATGATTCTTCTTCACTTGGTTCAGGATTGTTACATGAAACATCAATGTAGTCAAACATTTCTTCAATAACTATGTCTTTATTGATGGGTCTAGGCTCATCTTCAATCATGGGAGCATAATCATAGTATCTTTCTTGAATCATAAAATTCTCATCAATATTCACATGATTAGTTTCAATGATCTTCTTTAATCTTAGATTAAAACATATATAGGCTTTGCTTTTAATAGAGTAACCAAGAAAAATACCTTCATCGCTTCTAGCATCAAACTTTCCAATGCTATCATCTCTCTTGATGTAGGACTTACTTCCAAAGATTTTGAAGTATTTTACAGTAGGTACATTTCCAAACCAAAGTTCATAGGGTGTTTTGTCTGCACATGGCCTTAATTGTATTCTATTGATAGTATAGACTGTTGTATTGACCACATCTCTCCAATATGTATGGGCAACCTTTCCTTTAATCATGATAGTGCACGTTGTGTCAAGTATTAGTTTGTTCCTTCTTTTTGCAATCCCATTCTGTTGAGGGGTTCTAGGTGCACTTAGCTGTATTTTGATTCCATGTTCTTCACAGTAATCATAAAAATGGTCAAAGGCAAATTCTCCTCCTCTATTAGATCTCATACATTTTATCTTTAATCTGGATTCATTCTCAACCTTAGCTTTGAACACTTTGAACCTCTCAAAAGCTTTAGATTTTTCCTTTAAGAACACAACCCACATCATCCTTGAGAAATCATCAACAAACAAAATGAAATACCTTTCTCTGTAGTATGATCTTGTTTGAGTAGGTCCACATAGATCTATATGTATCAGATGTAATTTGTTTTTATTAGAGTCTTGTTTTCTCCTGAATGAGGTCCTTACATGCTTCCCCATCACACATTCCCTATACATGGTGTCAACTGGTCTTACCATAACCAACTGTCATCCACTTTAGCAACAAAACAACTTACTTCTGAATTGAGCTGAAAGACATTACCTTTGGTCTTTGAGCCTGATGCAATTATGTCTCCTTTATTGTTAATGATACACTAGTTGTTTTTGAATTCCAACTGATATCCTTTGTCAAGAAATTTTCCAACTCTTAGTAAGTTATGATGGAAGCCATCAACATAAAGAACATCATATGTCTTATTCTTTCCATCTAAGGTGATAGAACCTCTACCTATGATAGGTTTGGGAGTGTTATCTCCAAATATAACCATGTCACCTTTGTACTCATCCAAATGTACAAATCTATCTTTGTCTCCTGTCATGTGGTGTGAACATCCGCTGTTAATGATCATGCAGTTTTGATGTTAGATTTTGAAACTAATGCTAACTCTTTTTCTTTTTCTTCATCTTCTTTGTCCATTTATTCAAGCATCTTCTCAATGTCTTTAATGGCAACGAAACCAATTTCAGATTCTCCCAAGTCATCATCACTTGTACCATCTTTAGCATGATAGCATTCCTTAGTGTACTTGGGTTTGTAATCTGATCTAAACTTCTTGACTCTTATAGGACACTTGGATGCAAAGTGACTAATTTTGTTGCATGAAAAACATTTGAATGGTAACTGTCTGTCATATTTCCCTTTACCTTTCCTTTCTTTCTTAGCAATCATAGCAATGATTTCTTCTAGTTCTATATCCACTTCTTCATTATTACTAGAGATGCTTATAGGTTTCTTGCTATGAACTGAGGCTTTGAAGGCTGTCTCACTTTTAGGTTTTGTCTTCAATCTTGATATCTCAAATGCAGATATTTTTCTGATCAAATTTTCCCTCTTGAAGTCTTTTGAATATTGCATAGTCTCATCTAATATATTGATCTTGCTCTCATAGTCTTCTCTCAATGTGGTCATTAGTTTGTCCATTATATCACCCTCTGAAATTTCTCCACCATTGTTTCTAACACCTGAAACTTCTTCATTTATTCTTTGATTATAAGCTCTGATGTTTTCTTTAGGTAGCATCTCTAAGTTGTTGTATCTTTTCTTCCATTTCTTTCTATGTGCATTCTTTGCTTGAATGTCTCCTTCAAACATATCTTCTAAGTATTTCCAAATAGTATATTCTTTATCTACCTTCTTGATCTTAGAAAATTCATTGTCAGATAGGGCACTGATTAGGGCTTCTTTGGCAATTGTATTTTGAGTGAATACTTCCTTTTGTTTAATTTTAGAGTCTTCTTCTGTAAGGTCTTTCAAGGTGGGAACTTCAATTGCATGAGTGGAAATCACATAGATCTCAAATCCAATGCACTGAAGATCTGTTATCATTTTGTTCTTCCATTCAAGATAGTTTTCTCCATCAAACTTAGGACTCTCTTTCCTGAAGTATGCCATTTGATCTACCTTAAGTTGTTAGGCTTTCTCTCCAAGGCACTTGGCTCTGATACCAATTGTTGGAATAGTCCCAAAGGATAACTGAGATGGGGGGTGAATCGACCATGCTATTTAGAAAGTTGGCAACATGGGAGGTTTGCTGGTTGTATAGACACATTGATATCTACATCATATGCCTTGCTTTGCAATTGCCTGGAGAATGCATATTCTTGGAGGCATGGTGCTAATAGAGATGGCAACTGGCATGATGGAGGCACCTATGTTGTTTATACCGATCATATCCAAATATGATAAATAAGAAATAATTTGTAATCTGATATGATTATCTATTCTCGTCGCTGTGATGAAGGCATTGGTGGACAAGAAAGTGCTTGTAAGATGTGAATCCTTGTATTGGTGATTATCTCAACTTATCACTATTTTTTAACGTTGAGTCTTAACATTCATGCCTTCCATTATATTTCCTGTCGCAAATGTTGACCATCTTGGGTTGTGTTTCTGAATTCCTGTGATTGCTGATAGTAAAAGAGGTGGATGAGTCTATTGACTGGCCATTGTCTCATCTCCTACTAGAACATTGTGTATATCAAATTTCTAGCTTGTCGATTCCAAATACAATTTGTCAGTACTGAATATGCATCGACCCCTATCTTATTTGTTAAATGCATGATCAATTTACTATCATTTTTGTTGATGAGGATGGTTGCTAGCATGGAGTTTGTCATTGCAAACATGGTGTGGAGTTATATTTACACTCCTCCCTGTTGTTTGTGTCACCTACTACTGTTATGGTTGAACACATTTGCCACTCTATTTTTGCAAAGGAAGATGGCAGCGAGCATCATCGACCCATATTGTTTGCATTGTGGTGACCAGCGTGTAAGGGAGGCATGGCGCTTGTTGTCTATAGACCATGTCGACTCATCATTTGGGAATCCTATTCAATCAACAATCATGCTTGCCACCTTTCCATAATATAATCAATAACCATGTTTTATTCACTGATGTAATAATAATGATTTAGAATATAATTGTAGTTTTTAAAAATCTCTAACATTAATAATAAAAAAGAAGAATGTCAAATAATCATAAAGCATTTTAAAATAAACATAATCAATAATATAATCTTTTATTTATATTATACACAAAGCATAATAACTTAATTCATTAGTTTTTCTTTATATTAAGTTATTTTCATATCGATAAAACTTTGTTTTGATCCATGATAATAATAATAATAATAATAATAATAATATCATTTAAAACTTATCAAGTGATATGAAAATTACATATTAAGTAGGTGCATTATCAATACAATTATTTTTCATGATGATTGATAAAAGAAATTATAAGTGTATACTAATATCTATAGATATAATAACATGAATATCCTTAAAAGAAAGCATGTATTAATATAACCTTCCTTAATAATGTTTTCCATAAAACTTTTCTTTCATATTCATAAGCGTAACATAGAAAACATATATATACTTACTAACACCTTCATTTATATTCCTTTTACACCATAATGACAACCCTAGTCATTTTATAGTAATTAGGACATATATATGTGTGTGTGTGTGTGTGTGTGTGTGTGTGTGTGTGAAAAGGAAATACCATTTATCGAATCATAACATATTGTTATCTTCTAGAGCATGATCATAAATAATAATATCATCTTCCTTTTGAAAATAATAAACATTTAAATCCATGGAAATTTAAACAAGATCAACCTCTTCAAAGTGTTTAATAGATTTCTAGTTAAAATATTTGAAAGTGTCATTGAGTCAAGGACATAATCATCTTTTAAATTATTACCTCTTAGGTCATGTTTGCAATTCAATTGCTTCTACCATCAATATGGATTAGTGATTCATAATGTAATGATTAAATATGCAGAATTCCTTTTAATTGTATTTAGATGAAAGCATCATATAGGACTTCAAAAGCATTTTTCAATACTAATTGTGATTACATCATGTTTTTAAGGAAATAAAGTTACAAGATCAGGTGCTTAAATTTCTTTATCGAAAAAGAGTCTTAAGAAAATGATTAAAATAAAAAGAGGATTTCAAAATATTAAACCACAAGACATATGAGAGTGAATGTTAATACTTCGATAAGAGAATGTTAATACTTCGATAAGAGAAAGATGATGAAAAAAGAATCTATAAAAGACAAGTAGGTATGTGTAGACAGTTACTTCCCTGAACAAGAATGGGTACAAATCACTCTGTCAACATGGGTTCCACCACAGCCACTACCAATAACCCAAATGTCATGCTTTCTAACTTTATAAATAATTGTTGTTTCAATATACCTTTCATCTTCTTTTGAATCGTCTTTCAAAGCTACAAATATTATCTCAATGTCTGCATCAGTGTCGGTGTTGGTGTCTTTATCCTTATCTTCAACAATGTAACATGCCTTTTTTCCCTTTTCTTTGTAATCTCGGTTACTCCTATTATACCGTCGATTGCTTCTATATTCTCGATCATATTTTTTTTCATTAGATCTTTCATTTCTTTCATCACTTTTTTATGTTTGGGCATCTAGCAGCAAAGTGTCCAATTTCTTTACAATTAAATCATATCAAAGGTAGTTTACCTTTATAACTTCCTTTGCCTTTGTGCAATCTTCTAGCCATTAATGCTTCAAGTTCATCAAGTTCTTTATCATCACTATCACTGTCACTATCATTTATTATCATGTGTTTATTACCCACTTTACTAATTTCCAGAGAGGACAAAAATGCAGACTCAACAGTACGAACAACACTATTGTCAAAATTGTTTAGCTCAAATGAAATCAGTCTACCGACAAGGCTATCAATAGTAATATTGTTTCCAGGTGCAACTCTCATTTCATGTATTTCAGAGACTCTAATAGAATAAGTAGGGAACAAAGTTCTAAGAATCTTACTCACAATAGTGTCTTCATCAATAGTTCCACCTACTCAATGAATACCATTCACAACCTCCTTGATTTGGTTATTGTACTGTGTTATGTTTTCTCCTTATTTCATTCTCATGTCATCAAATTTTCCTCGGAGACTTTCATCTTTATCTCTTTGTACATTTGCATCTCCTCCATAAACTTGTGTAATCTTGTCCCACATATGCTTGGATGATGTACATGTTTTAATATCCTCAAATTTAGCATCAATTAGTGAAGAAGCGAGTTCTACCATCATAGCATTGTGTTCATGTTTCTCTCTCATTTGATTAATACTCAAAGGTCTAGTAGGTAGGATGAATTCAGTATCCAAGTACGGTGTTATGTCATCTCTAATCCCTGATAGATATAGTCTCATTCTTCTCTTCCATGTTGGGAAGTTCTCCTTGTTCATCTTAGGTGTGTCTCTATTATACATCTTGTGATCTTTAGCTTAAGTCCTTGAAAACTTTCCTTCTAAGCATTGTATGCTCTAAAATTGATGAAGGGTGCTCCCCTTAATACCACAAACACATAACAAAACAGAGAAGCAACAACAATTTGCAAGAACAGAAAATGGGCTTCTTATTATCTCCACAAATGTGGAATTGCAAACTTTCAAAATTACAATATGCAGAGCCACATGGGCATTCCCCTTACAATATTCTGTAGGACAAAGCCTCGAATTATTACCAAGATCTACCCTCTACTGTCTCAAACTGCCTAAGACAACACTACGAGCCTTCTTTATATAGGCAATTTCCACCGCCCGAGAAGGTTCCAGAAATTTAGCCCTTAGGGCCGACCAAACTTAGGATTATTTTATTTTTCAATTTAGTACATCAAAGTCGGCTCAAAATAACTTTTGAAACCCGAACAAAAATTTTAAAGGAAAATTATTTTCTGCTATTTCAGGTGGCCCAACTTCTGGAGACCATAAGTCATCACCAGTTGACCCGATTGACTATTATAACCCCATTTCAAAAATGCCACGAAGCGCTCTACAACATTTTAATCAAGCAAGCATCATTGAGCCCAAGTTTTGACCTCATCCGGGGCCTCTCAAGCCTTCAAAATTGAGCTCAAAGTTTCTATACCCTATTTTCAATACCGAAATTTTTTCAATATCTTCAAAACTAGACCTGATCTAGCCATGAAACTTTACTGGCAGGCTGATATGACTGAGATGAACCTCCACATGCAAAATCAGAACATTCTGAGATCGTATGATGAACTTACTAAAAATAGCAAGTTTCCATAAATAGCAGCTCTGCACAACGTAGCCCTTATTGAAAAGAAAACAGAAATATTTTTGGGTGATGCAAGATTGCACTTACACCCAAGATGCTCCTGCATCAGACACCCGGGGTAATTTGAGAAGTGACCCTGTCACGACTCAGGTGTGCAGAGGAAAACCAAGATGGTTAACCTCCTCCCTTGTCAGCCATGATGAATCTTC
>MU226729.1:164273-202475 GCA_018584345.1 Thuja plicata
AATCTAGCCATTAAGGAAAACTACCCTTAGCATTTAATTATTTTTCACTTTTATTACAAAAGGGTCGGCTTTAAATATTTACAAAACATGAGATTAGGTAGCCCAACTTCTGGAAGCCATAACTTTTGAACCGTAGCTCCGTTTGGCTATTATAACCACTTTTCGGAAAGGGGAGATCGTGATCTACAATGCATGACTCACGAAGTGCTAGTGAGCTCGGGGTTTGACCTAAATCCGGAGCATCTAAGGTCCTGAAAATTGAGCTCAAAGATTTTGCACCCTAAAATCTCAATAGTAAATCCTTAATAACTTCGCCAATACAGATGATCTGGCAATGTAATTCAACTGGCATTCTCATATGACTAAGATGAACCTTCACCTGGAAAATTAGAACATTCTGAGTTCAAAAGACCAACTTACTAAAAATAGTAAGCTTCCAAAAATAGCAACTTTGTACAAAATAGCCCTTATTGAATAGAAAAACACATATTTTTGGGTGATGCAAGATTGCCCTTACACCCAGGATGCTCCTGCATCAAATTTGGATCAATGTCCAGTCATCAAGAAAAAAAAAAAAAAAAGGAAGTCTCGAACCATGTTGGGTCTCCACTGGGATTTGGAAATATTGCTCAATTATGTACACATCAGGGAGTCAGTGAAATTAATAACTCTTGAACTAGTTCCAGGATTGCAGAGATGCTCAATGGTGTTTTGGCTACTAATTCAGAGTCACATAAAATTAGAACCTTTGAACTCGATTGGGGATTTTCTAGTTCACTGCCTTCCAAGAATACCTGACACAATGAGGGGACTTCAAATTTATTAAGTGACATTTGATTTACCGATTGATTCATCATAAATGGGGTAGTTTTGAAAATTTAAAATTGGTCAGTTTCATACTTGGGGTAACACAGTGTCAAAAACGAAAGAGAAAATATGAAGATGATCTGGGTGAAAAAATTAGAAGATAATGGGGAAGAAAAATCAATGGATGTGTATGTGCCTTCTAATGGTATAGATGTTTCCTTTGGAAAGAGAATAAAGAAGCATTCTCTAAGGGGGAGGCCTAACTAAAGATATCAAGAATCCCCTAATAAGTTGGGTGTTGAATAGTTTTTGGTATAATAGATGTGTTAATTTCAATACTAGAGAAAATCACATCTCTGTAGAGGCTTACAAAGTTTTCACTATTCATTGGTCAAACATAGTAGTATAATTAAGTGGAATCCCAATGGTCACAAATAAATACTGCACATCCTTTTGTGGCAATTGGAATATGATATATTGGAGTTTTGAGATCATTACATTCACTTGCAATCTTGTCTTATCAAAGAGCTCTCTTATATGATAAGGGTTTATATGTGTGTTTCCCTTTGTCAATTGTTGTTTCTATTTTTCAAAAGTGATTCTTGATTTAGTTATATTTTCTTTTTATTGGGAGAACATGTGTTGTGGAGAAGAATTCTTTGCAAGAAAGCTCTTGCATCTCAATCACTTGTGCAAACACTATTTTTGGGTTTTCAATTGTTTAATTATTTATTTTCCTAGTTGGAAACCCTTGTTCTTAAATATAAGATATGATGGCTCCTAAGATCATTGATGTAAATAAATAAACTCAACTAGTAATTAATAAGTGACCACACAAATATGGTTCTATCAATATTGCTGGTGCATTTTCACAAGTACCTCCTAATGATATTCACTCTAAGGATTTACATAACTGTGTTCTTGTCAATTGGAATAATATTTCCATAAAAAAATAGTGGATTTCATGAAAATGAATCTCTTGGGTTGTCATTCAATTTTGAATCCAAAAAACTCTACCTTGTAAGAGAAGAAATTAGATATCTAGATTAACTTTCCCTAGTTTGGAAAGGAGGATACTATTTAATTTTTTTGAGTTGCATTCATGAAGAATTCTCGTGGTTGGAAAAACCCTACCATATCACAAAGGAGGCAGTCAAATATGTCACAATTCTATGTGATACTAGAGATTTTCCTATTATGAAGTCTATAAGAAATTACAAAGTTATGAGGTTAACTGGAGAAAAATTTGATGATAGGTCACTTACCCTTGATGTCATCAAATATTTAGATGTAGTGCACATTATGAAGGTATTTGCATACAAAGTGTATTTTATAAACAAAGAAGGTACTTCTATTGCTATCTAGACTACCTATCAGATGTCAAAGGAGGGGAAAGACTTTGAGTTATGCAAAATGTCGAGGCTGCAATAGTTTAAGAATATAAAGTCAAATGAGTTAAATTATCCATTATGGTATGGTTTTCTCATTGTTTCTCTTATGTTTTAATTTATAATAAAAATACCCGATAAACATCATATTGTGTGAGAAAAAGATCTCTTTATTGGATCTCAAATCAGAAAATGGTGCAGGAGCACCTAGGCAATCCTCAAAACCCAAAAGTTTTGGCTTGTATCTGACCTTAGCCAAGTCATATTATGTGTTTAAATTGGACCTTAGGAGGTATTTTAAGATGGGTTACTAGGTGGATAGATAGTTAGTATCTAATCCAACCTAGTATAGTTAGGTTTCTTTATTGCAATTTTGGTCTAAATGGGAAATATGGTCTAAATGTGTCCTGGACCCTAGAATAGTAGGAAAGATGCTTTTCTAGGCATTTATGAGGTTTTTTCATCTATCTATAGGGGTTAGGGGCCCTAAAATATAGGGTGGAGGCATAAATGCAAAGACGCCAAAAGTTGCTCAAAAGATGTCATGACAACATTTGCAAGTTTTGCAAATGTTGCATGTAACTCGACAACTTTGGATTCCCCTCGTTGTAGGAGTGGGAAAGTAATGAACCAAGCCTAGAAACAAGGAATATTCATCTTAAGGATGTGTGTCTCATTTCTCGAGGAATTAGTGATTTGTAAGCAAGTTTTTGAATAGTGAAAAGGTTTGCAATTCTGTGTTTGTGATATTTTTGAGTATTTGGAGTTACAAAGAATTTTAATGAATTGAATCATAAGATCCAACTATCAATTCATGTAGAGGGGAGTGTTCTAAGATATTTTGATTTAGGTTGTTATTCATTTTGAGTTGGTTTTCTAACTGTAGAAAAAATTATCCTAAACTAGGTAGTATGTTGGTGTGATTCACAATAACTTTGCTTTCATGGCTCCCCATGAAATTCAACTATGGAAAACACAAAAGGTTGAATGAAATTCTTAGGGGAGACACTTTACATATTGTATATAGAGGTTGGAAGTTAGGAGAGTTATTTAGCTATTTATAAGGTCATGCCCTAGGTGATTCACCTAGTTAGGAGTATAACAGGGATAAATCTATTTACAGAGACAAGGGAATGTAATGGAGAACTGAACCAACTATGGTCTTAGTGTTTTTAGGGTCTCATAGGTCCATAGTTTCAATCTCAAATCCTAACCAATCCATATATATTGAGTTTTGAGGAGAAATCAAAGAGTTGCTAGTAGAGAGCCAAAATAGGCCTAAAAGCCCTACTTTCTAGGACAATGATGTACAAACAGTTTGGGAACCTTAGACCTGAGAATTTTAGGTCTCCCAAAAGGGAATCTAGATCCTTCATTATTTTTGGGGGTTGTGAGTAAGTTTTTATAGTTAATCCAGAAAAACCCTTTGGATAGGGCTAATAGGATCATTAGGCCTAATAGGACAGTTTGAAGGCAAATAGGGAACTCAACCAAATTGAGTTTGAAGACTTATGGGATTGGAGTTGTATGGATGCAGAGTGAACATTCTAAGCCTATACATGGACCTTGTAGAAATAGATAATTTGGTATGAATAATTTGACATTGAACTTATTCAAGCCATAGAAAGCATTGAGACAAAACTATGAGATAGTTGTCCCTTAGAGTGAAACACAAAATTGAAGACTCCTAAAGAATATTTAGGAGTGGTCATAGGTTTAGCTCCTATAGACTAGAGATGTATTGAAGATATTTTGGGATCCTAAGGGGACTAGGGAGAACAACACCTAGTCTAGAGCATTGTGTAACCACACTCATAAGGTTACTTCTATCAGATTGGTATCAGAGCCTCTTTGGATGAGGCTTGTGGTTAATGTTACAACCAGAGGAATCCCTTGGAGAGTCAAAAATGGTGACTAATGTTGAATTAGAAAAGAAGGTAGATGAAAAAGAGGAGGAGAATAGATTACTCTAAGATAGGATTACTCAATTGGAGAAAAAAATGGATGAAGTTGATGTAAAAGTAGATGAAGTGAAGGATAGAATGGAAGGAAAAGGCAAAGCGATTGCCCTTAAAGATGAAGTACCTAAAGCTGACCCTGTCCTTCAGGAGGAGACATTTATGAAAGCCTTAAAGGCTATGAGTGGTAAAGCATTGGAAGGAGTTCCCATTTTTAGTGGAAAAATGGAACCAAAAGTAGTCCTTGATTGGATAGAGGGACTAGAGAACCATTTTGAGTGTGATGGAATCACAGATGCTCAAAAAGTGAAGGTTGCTAAAGAAATATTGAGAGGTTCTGCTCTCACTTGGTGGAAGTTCATCCAAGATGAGAGAGAGAGAAGGAAGGGAAAAGGCCCATCTCTTCATGGAAAGCTATGGTATCAAGAGTAAGAGATGCTTACATCCCTAAAGATTATGAAATCCAGTTACACAAGAGAAGACAAGGTCTAAGATAGAAGGACCTAGATGTCAGCTCATACACTGAAGAGTTTCAAAGACTTTTTATGAGGTCAAGGGTAGAAGAATATGAGAAAGTGAAAGTAGCAAGGTATCTTAATGTCCTCAAATGGACCATTCAATATGAGATGAGTCTTTTGACTCCGTATACAGTTCAAAAATGCCACCAAATTTCTATCAAGGTGGAGGATAAGTTGAAGAAGAAACAAGACTCCAATACTTCAAGAGGAAGGGGTAGAGGAAGAGACACCAAAGGACAAAGAAGTGGTTATGGAGGAAGAAGCTTTGAATCTAAATGAAAATCAGAGACTAATCTCACTAAACAACATGAAGGAAACTTCAATATGGGAAGTTCAAGCAGAGGGAGGAACTCTAACAATAGAGGAAGAGGCAGTAGCCAAGGGAGAGGCAACTATTTTTTGAACATGAAGTGTTATCACTATAATTAGTTAGGACATCTAGCCTATATGTGTCCAGAGAAGGGAAGTACCTCTCAAGGGGGTGACAAAAGAGTGAACTATATTCATGAAGAGACAAGTGGTAACAAGAACGCTGAAGTGCCATTGGAATCAGAGGAGGGAGAAAACCTTATGATGAGGAAAAATCTCATAAAAGAACCAATAAAGGAAGAAAGAAGTCAGAGGAGAGCACTTTTTAGAGTAAAATGTAAGATGATGGGAAAAGTGTGTAGATTCATCATAGACTCAGAATCAATTGACAACATAGTGTTAGAGGAGGTAGTTAGTAAGTTTAAAATGACAAGGATACCCCACACAAATCCTTACAAAGTCACATGGCTCAACAAAGGACAACATGTCCTAGTTAATGAGCAAGCTTGGGTGGAATTCTCCATTGGGTGATATAAAAATAAAGTTTTGTGTGATGTATTACCTATGGATGCATGTCACTTTCTCCTAGGTAGACCATAGCAATTTGACTTGGTGACTATGCACAATGGAGTGAAAAACTCATACACCTTCAAGAAAGACAATGTGACATACAAAATCTAGTCACTATTGGAAGATGCAGAAGTGAAGTCTACTAGTCCCAATGTTCTCATGGTGGGTGAAAAGGAGTTCTTGAAGACTCTAGATGAAGGAGAAGGAGTTGGATTTGCACTGGTGTTGAATCCAAAGGAAGTTGCAGAAAAACCAGAGAAGAGGATAGAGCTGCCAAAAGAAGTTCAAGAGATGCTAGTAAAGTATCAAGGGATAGTGAGTGATGGAAAACCATCCACCTTACCACCTAAGAGGTCAGTAAACCACCAAATAGACCTAATCCGTAGAGATACCCTACCTAATAAGGCAGCCTATAAAATGACTCCCCAACATAATGAAGAGATTACTAGACAGATCCAAGAACTTTTAGAACAAGGTTTTATAAGAAAGAGCATTAGCCCTTGTGTCATACCCACAGTCCTAGCACCTAAGAAAGGGGGAACTTTGAGGTTATGTATGGACTCTAGAGAAATAAATAGGATTAACATTAGGTATAGTTTCCCTATCCCTAGGATAGAAGACTTGATGGATTGTCTAGGAGGAGCTAGATACTTTACAAAAATAGACCTAAAAAGTGGCTATCACCATATAAGGGTGAATGAATGGGATGAGTGGAATACAACCTTCAAAACCATAGAAGGACTGTATGAATGGCTTGTCATTCCATTTGGGTTGTCAAATTCCCCATCAACATTCATGAGGTTGATGAATGAAGTACTTAAAGAATACAATTGGAAGTTTATAGTGGTCTACTTAGATGATATACTCATCTATAGTAAGACAAAGGAAGAGCACCTCAAACACTTGGAATTGGTTTTTAAGAAGTTGCATGAGGATAAGTTGATGATCAAATTAGAAAAGTGTGAGTTCATCAAGACAGAGCTGGTGTACCTTGGTTTTGTGCTATCACAAGGTAACTTAAAAATGGATCAAAGAAAGGTTGAGGCCATCATCAACTAGCCTACTCCAAGAATGAGCACTAAGGTAAGAAGCTTTCATGGCCTTGCATAATACTATAGAAATTTTATCAAATAGTTTAGTGAAATATGTGCTCCTATGTTAGATACAATTAAAGGAGGCATGAAGACTAAATTTTTTTGGAATGAGCAAGCCAATAATGGTTTTGAGATAATGAAAAAGAATATTGCAACCCAACCAATTTTGGTGCTACCAAGTTTTGAAAAATTATTCACAGTAGAGTGTGATGCCAGAAATGTGGCAATTGGAGTTGTCTTAAGCCAGGAGGAAAGACTGGTGTCTTTCCATTTAGAGAAGTTGAGTGAAGCTAAGAAGAAGTATTCTTCTTATGACCTAGAGATGTATGCTTTGGTCTAGTCACTGAGAAAATAGAGGCATTATCTATTGCCAAAGGAGTTTATTGTCTATTTTGACAACCAAGCTTTAAAATTCTTGAAATCACAAGACAAATTGAGTCATAAGCATATGAAGTGGGTTGAATTCCTACAAGAATATACATTAAACATAAAACACAAGAAAGCATTGTAGAATAAAGTTATAGATGCTTTGAGCAGAAGAGCATTGACCATTCAAGAGATTCAACTACAAAGTATGGGAATTAACAACTTCAAGGACCTATATGATGAAGATGAGGACTTTGTAGACATCTACAAGGTATTTCAAGAGTATAAAAACCACTTTCATAGTCAATACTCTGAGTACACTTTGTAGTCTGGTCTATTGTTTAAAGGGGGTCAGTTGTGTGTCCCTAGGGGGCATATTAGAATGAATCTCATACAAGAGAAACATAATGGTTCACTTAGTGGCCATTTTGGGGTTAATAAAACTCAAGAGTTAGTCCAAAGATTCTATTTTTGGCCCAAGATGAACTTGGATGTGAAGAAATATGTAGAAGGTTGTGTTATTTGTCAAAAGGCCAAAGGAACATCAACAAATGCAGTCCTATATCAACCCTTACCCATTCCAACCATGCCATGGGAATGTCTAAGCATGGATTTTGTGGTAGGTTTTCTCAAAACAAGATAGGGAATGGACAATATCTATGTGATAGTGGATAGATTCAGTAAGATGGCTCACTTTGTGCCATGCAAGAAAATGAATGATGTCAGTTAGATAGCTTCTTTATTATTCAAGGAAGTTGTTATAATTCATGGTTTACCACTGAGTATATTGTCTGATAGAGACACCAAGTTCATGAGCCACTTTTGGAAGACTCTTTGGTAGAATTTGGGCACCAACTTATCATTTGGATCTGCCTACCATCCTTAGTCACATGGTCAGACAGAGCTAGTAAATAGGAGCCTTGGAAATCTCCTAATATGTTTAACAAATGAATATGGTCAAACATGGGACCAACTCATAGGCCAAGCCAGATATGCCTACAATGACACTGTTAATAGAACCACAGGGAAAATTCCTTTTGAAATCATCTATGGAATTCATCCTAGAGGGATTCATGAACTCAGAGAACTCAAGGATGGAACTAAAGGAAGTGGATATGTTGAGGATTTTGCATGTGCTATGCAAGAGGTTCATGAGATAGTCAAGAAGACACTCGCTGAGAATACAGAGAAGATCAAGAATAAAGTGGATGAAAGAAGAAGGTATGTCCAATTCAAGGTTGGAGATCTATTAATGGTTCACCTCAAAAAGGCAAGGCTTTAGAAGGGAACACCTCATAAAATTTAGATGAGAAGAATTGGTCCATGTGTCATACTAGCCAAGTATGGAGCCAATGCCTACAAGGTGGAAATTCTGTAGGATTTGGGTTTATCACCAGTGTTTAATGTTGTATACTTGGTACTATATGAAGGCCCAATCCCTAATGTTGATCCGAGTTTGAATGAAGTAATACAAGAAGTTGAAGAACTATAATTTCCATCTACACCAACCAAACAAGCAGAGAGCATTCTAAATTCTAGAGTTTACAAGAAGACCAGAAAGAAGGAGTATAAAGAACACTTGGTAAAATGGCAAGGAAAACATGATGCAGATGCAGTGTGGATCAGTGAAACTAATTTTAAGAAGTTGGGGGTTGATACCAACATACTCAATCCAACGGTGGATTGAAGCTTTTTTTTTTAGGGGAGGATGGTGCAGGAGCACCTAGGCAATCCTCAAAGCCCTCAAGTTTTGGCTTGTATCTGACCTTAGCCAAGTCAAATTGTGTGTTTAAATTGGACCTTAGGAGGTCTTGCAAGATTTGTTACTAAGTGGATAGATAGTTAGTATCTAAGCCAACCTAGTATAGTTAGGTTTCTTTATTGCAATTTTGTTCTAAATGGGAAATATGGTCTAAATGTGTCCTAGACCCTAGAATAGTAGGAAAGATGCTTTTCTAGGCATTTATGAGGTTGGTTCATCAAGATATAGGGGTCAGAGGCCCTAAAATATAGGGTGGAGGCATAAATGCAAAGATGCCAAAATTTTCTCAAACGTTTTCATGACAACATTTGTAATTTTTGCAAATGCTGCATGCAACTTGACAACTTTGGATTCCCCACATTGTAGGAGTGGGAAAGTAATGAACCAAGCCTAGAAACAAGGAAGAAGCATCTTAAGGATGTATGTGACTCATTTCCTAAGTCATTAGAGATTTTTAATAAAGTTTTTGAATAGTGAAAAGGTATAGAATCTTGCATTCCAAATTTCTTCAATGGGTTTACAATCTTCCATTCCAAATTTCTTCAACATTAGTGATTTGTAAGCAAGTTTTTGAATATTTTTGAGTATTTGGAGTTACAAATAATTTTAATGGATTGAATCATAAGATCCAACTATGGATTCATGTAAAGGGGAGTGTTCTAAGATCTTTTCATTTAGGGTGCTAGTCATTTTGAGTTGATTTGCTAACTGTAGAAAAAATAATCCTAAACTAGGTACTCTGCTGGTGTGATTCAAGGTAACTTTGCTTTCATGGCTCCCCCATGAAATTAAACAATGTAAAACACAAAAGGTTGAACTAAATTCTTAGGGGAGACACTTTATATAGTGTATATAGAGGTAGGAAGTTAGGAGAGGTGTTTATCTATTTATAAGGTCATGCCCTATGCGAGTCAGGACAACCCGGTTAGGAGTATGATAGGGATAAATCCATTTGTAGAGACAAGGGAATGTAATGGAGAACTAAACCAAGTGTGGTCTTAGTTTTTTTAGGGTCTCATAGGTCCCTAGTGTCAATCTCAAAGCCTAACCAATCCATTTGGATTGAGTTTTGAGGAGAAATCAGAGAGTTTCTAGTAGAGAGCCAAAATAGGCCTAAAAGCCCTACTTTCTAGGTAAGTGATGTATGGATAGTTTGGGAACCATAGACCTGAGAAATAATTTAGGTCTCATAAAAGGGTATCTGGATCCTTGATTAGTTTTTGGGGTTGTGAGTAATTTTTAAGAATTAATCCAGAAAAACCCTCTGGATAGGGCTAATAGGATCATTAGGCCTAATAGGACAGTTTGAAGGAAAATATGGAACTCAACCAAATTGGGTTTGAAGACTTATGGGATTGGAGTTGTATGGATGCAGAGTGAAAATTTTAATCCTATACATGGCCCTTGTAGCAAGAGAGAAGTTGGTATGAATAATTTGACATTGAAATTCTTCAAGCCATAGAAAGCATTGAGACAAAACTATGAGATAGTTGTCCCTTAGAGTGAAACACAAAATTGAAGACTCCTAAAGAAGAGTTAGGAGTGGTATTAGGTTCATTTCCTATATACTAGAGAGGTATTGAAGAGATTTTGGGAGCCTAAGAGGACTAGGGAGAATAACACCTAGTCTAGAGCATTGTGTAAGCACACTCATAAGGTTACTTCTATCATAAAACATATGTCAAGTTATGATACTGTGGACAAATGTGATACAATTTTTTTTAATTTCATCAATGGATTCTATAATGAAGTGAGTAATAGATACAGAATACCTAAAATTTTAATAAAATCCTACAATCGAGTTATAACATTATTTGAAAAAGATAATTATTACAAGAAAGTTGTTGAACACAAAACCGATTGAGTTCCTAAGTTGCCTTACGAGATTCCTTAACCTATGTGAATTTCATATGCATATCTTGTTGGTCCCACTAAGAGGGGGGTGAATCAGACAAATTAAAACTTAAATACTTAAAACTTAGCTCACTGATTCACTCGGTAGAACTGAATACAGTAATAACCAATTCACCAAATAACTTAATAACTTAAACAACCATACATCTCATAATATGAAAATCAATATTTCAAACTCAGTTAACACTAGATTTAATGAGGAAACCCAATATGGAAAACCCTCTGTGGGAATTGTGACCCATAATAAAAATGTACCTTTTTGAAGTACGCTCGGTTAATAACTTATCTTGTTAAAGATTACAATGCATTTGCTAGATGTGACCCTATTAAGGGATTTTCCTTAGATCTATTAGGATCTTTGACCTTTTAGGAGTGGCCCTTCTAGAGGACTTTTAAACACTCTTTTGGAATGTCACCTATGTCTAGGATTTACCAAAAGGACTATTAAATCTACTTGGTAAAGATATTTTCTCTGTTACAAATGCTAATAAGCAATAGTAAAACTTTGATCTGTAAATATAACAACTACCTTTTTCTTGGTTCAGATCCTTTATGCTCACATGAATACTGGCATCACATACTCCATTTTTCTCTACTTTAGACTATAGATTCTACTCTTTCTGCTTCTCTGTTCTACTCAATAACTCTGCTCTTCAGCTTCTTCTGCTTCTTAATTCAATTCGCCAGCATCATAATCTCTATTTATTTCTCATCCTTTATACAGAAAAACTTTTTCCTCTTAATCTCCTTTCTTAGTTTTTCCATCATTTGCGCTCATTTGTTTGAACATCTTCTTCACAAATCTCATCTCGGCAAACCGTTTAACTTTTACCTCGTAACTTGAACTTTTTCTTGGAACTTTCATAATCAGGTTTAACCTATTGATCTTCACCTTAGATCTTCTCATTGAATTTTCTCACTCATAGATCTTCTAACAAACATCCTTTAATTCTTAACAACATCTAGATCATCATATCTTCATATTAAATTTGATCTTATAATCATTCTCAATCAATATCATGTACTTGGTAACTAACTTCATTCACTACTCGGTGCCTAATTCATTCTTGGTTCTCAGTTACTAAAATAGACTAACACAACTCTATATCGAATGACTCTTTCTAGCTCAGTAGAGTGACTCTTTTCAGTCATAACTTAACTCTTTGCAATCTCTGACTTAATCAATCAAGTGTACAAACTTGATAACATAAAATATATATTAGAAAACAACTATATAAATATTAATTCATCATTGTTTGATCTTTATTTCTCACCCATTGAACTTCTCCTTCTTATGATATGGTAATTCAATAAAATCAGTAAATAAATTTCTTGACATCAATGAAAAAATAATAAATGATCTAACCATTTCTAAAAACATGTATACTTATTATCACTTAGTCTTCATCATCTCCATTAGTTGATCAACAATCTCCCTCTTGGCATTGATGGCAACACTATAGTAGTACTATAGAATTGATGATGCCAACTCTAAATACTATCATTGCACCCTCTGAGTTGATATTTTTGTTTATGATCTTCAAACTGTTCACTTTTCTCCCTCTTGGATAAATCTTCTGATACTGTAGCATACACTCTGATTCTCCTTTATGAGTAAAATTAGCAATTCATTCTCTCCCTCTTTCATCAATATCTCCCTTATGGATAAACATCATCAATTAGTTATCTCCCTCTTTGACAACAATGCTAAAAATTCATACTCCTAAAAACTTATTTCAGTAGTGGATTATAAGTTACATGCACAAATACTCATTGCATACATAAATTTTCACCCAACTTCAGGAATCACCTAAAGTGTGTCATACTAACATCAATTCAAGAATAGATATTATAATAAAGTATAGAATTGATGTATCATGCCTCATTCTTTTTAGTGAATATTGAATAGGGGAAGAACCCCTCTTTTACCTCTGAGATACTCAAAATCATCCTTTGGTAGTGGCTTTGTAAAGATATCAGCTAATTGTTCCTTAAAATTCAAATATTCCAATACCACATTCTTCTCTTGACCTTGTTCTCTCAAGTAATGATACTTGATAGAAATGTACATGGTCTTTGAATGCATCCCCAGGTTCTTTGATATTTTGATAGCACTTGTGTTATCACAAAAAATAGTTATAGGATCTGAGATATCTCTTGCATATCTTCAAGTATTTTTTTTATCCAAACAATGTTCGCATAACTCAAGGAAGAAACAATATATTTTTCATCGGCAGTAGACTGTGAAATGCAACTCTACTTCTTGTTTAGCCATGTGACCCATCTTTCACCTAAAAATAATGCTCCTCCACTAGTACTTTTTTTTTCATCAATGTTTCCAGCCCAATTTGCATAAGTGTAGACTTGTAGATCAAAAGTACCTCATTTCTTGTTCAATAAACCAAAATCTTTAGTTCCTTTCAGATATGTAAAAATTCTCTTGACTACAGACATATGTGTTTCCCTAAAATTAGAAGAAAATCTTGCAACAATCCCAACATCTTGTGCTATACCAGGTCTATTGTGAACAACATACTGCATTTTATTAATCATGGATCAGTAAAGAGTATTATCCACCTCTTGTTTCTCATCTTCTTTAGATAATTTACATCCTATGACCATCGGTGTTCCAACAGGCTTGGAATCGTCCATACCAAAAGTTTTGAGGATCTCTTGGATATACTTAGCTTGTGTAATATAGATCCCTTCTGCAAGTTGTTGTATCTGTAATCCTAGAAAGAACTTAATCTCTCCAATCACTGACATTTCAAACTCTTTTCTCTATTCATCAAAAAATTCCTTACATAAGGTGTTGTTGCCTCCAAAAATAATATCATCAACAAAAATTTCAGCAATCAAAACCTTGTTGTCACTGTCACACTTCAAGTAAACATTATTGTTATCAATTTTTCTTTAAAATCCTATTTTAATTAGATAAGAGTGAAATCTCTCATACCTATTTTGGGGTTCTTTATTCAAACCATAAAGAGCTTTGTGTAATTTACATAGCTTTTTCTTATTTGTGCTCTCAATGAATCCTTCGGGTTGTTCAATGTAAACTTATTCTTCCAGTATCTCATTCAAAAATTTAGACTTGACATCCATTTGATAAAATTTGAATACTTTGTAAGCCACATAAGCTAGAAGAATTATAAATCCTTCCAATCTAGAAACAAGTGAAAAATTATTTCCATAATCTATACATTTTTCTTGTGCATAACCTTTGAAAACCAATCTAGCTTTATTTCTAATAACTTCTCCATTCTCATTCAGCTTGTTTCTGAATATCCATTTAGTACCAATAACATTTTTATCCTTTGGTCTAGTTACTAAAGTCCATGTACTATTCTTTTCTATCTGATCAAACTCTTCTTTCATTGCTTTCATCCAATATTCATTATCTAGTGCTTCTTTAACTTTCTTTGGCTCAAATGTGTTGGAATAATACAAAGGTGAGTACTAAGAAGGGAGGGGTGAATCAGTACCCATAAAAAAAAAATTACAGAAATATTTGTAATCATATATTGTTCTAACCTACTGAGTAAATTACTTTCACCATACATGTAATGTCATTGCTGAAATGTAAATGCATGTAATCAAGACAATAAACATTTATGAAACTTAAGTATAGATGACACGAGTATTTTGGTATCACAGAAAACCTCTTTTAGAAGGTAAAAATTGTAGTGGGGATGAGACCCACAAAGCTTCACTACTACAGTAATAAAGTATCATGTTAGAGCTTACAAAGATTGATCACTTATGGTGACCTTACCCTGTGAGGAGTAACAATAAGATTGATTAGATCTACCTCATGTGAGGATTTAGAAACACAAAGTATGTGTGCACTATGTTAGGATATTTATACAAAGAAAATTTGATGACATGTAACTAATTGAATGTTTGAAGATGCTAAGTTGATCACCAAAATGCAGCAGGATAATGCAAGACATTAAATCAGTTAATGGATTGTATTGTTATTGATGTCAACTTGATATAATATAATCGGTTATAATCAAAGTGTTAAAGACTTCAGAGAATCAGAGAGAGAAAGATTATGCTTTCTGTAATGTATAAAATACAAGTATTCACTATGTGAATTCAAACACCGACGATCAGTGGAAACTGATAGATAGAGGTCACCGACAGTCAAGTCACAGTGATGCCCGAGAAATAACAATGGTGAGAATTACCGAAAAGAAGAATCAAAAGAATACCCAATGGCCAAAAACATAGTGCAAATTGATGGAGAAGCCTGAAGAGAACTGAAGTGTTGACCGACGCTATCAAAGAGTTAAACACCAAAAATAACTAAAGTTCAGAAATGACAAAATATCTAGCTGGCAGAGCTAAATATAGACTTAACTGGTAGTTATAATTTTTTCATCAACAAGATAAGCGAGAGATAAATAAATGATTTAAAGTTGTTTTGTCCAGTTGGAAAGAAGATCTCTAAAAGATAAAATATGACTTTTGATTTAAATCTAATTAGCTAAGATTATGGATCATGTCAAGATCAAGAAAAAAAAAAAACTAACAACGTTGATATCATGTCTATTTAAGAGACAAACTTGATTCATTATGGATCAAGAGGAGTGAATGAAAAAGAGGATGCTAAAGAGAAACTGATGAAGAGAAACTTCATACAGTGCTGATCAATCAAGATAAGGAAAGAGCTAAATTTTTCTATAGACACCGAGCAATAGAGCACGGCATCACCTAGTAGAATAAAAGTGGAGCAAAGGTATAACAAAGATATATTGATCACATTATTTTATGAGATTACAATAGATCAAAAAATCTGCAAGTATAAGTTGTATATGTGAACAGATCATACTATTTTAGTTTAACCATTGATTCAGAATGTCTCTTAACCAAGCGGGATTTAAAGATCCTTTCTATAATGAGATACATCCCAAGGAGTATCAAAAAGTTTGATCATGAAGATAGAATGAGATGTTAGATACCTTTTGACATGCCAAGTGAGTGTTTGATCAAGGAAGGTAGCATAGAGATGCCCAATATCAAGTGACAAACTAAACTTTTAAATCCTCTAATAAGGTCACACCTAACAGTGTGTTTGTAACCTTTAACAGGGTTGGCTCTTCATCGAGCTCACTTCAAAAGAGTGAAAATTTTGGGTTACCAGTCCCAAGTGGTTTTTCCCTTAATAGGGTTTCCATGTTAAAAATCCATGTGTTAATGTGTCTATGAGTCATTACTTTAGTGTTTTGCATTACACATAACTTAATTGGATTGATTGGTATACTCTAGATAATTTACCGTCTTTCGGTAAATTAACAGACTATTTTTTGGTAAACATACAGTAGAAGGTTTTACAAAGCATTTCGAGCAGTAGTAATTTGATAAAAGTATTTGGAGGCATTCATCTTATAGGACTGAAGATAACTAGAGGCTTAATATTGTGGTACTAAGTTTTAAGGGTTGATTTTTAGAATATTTTTTAGGCCACCAATTCACCCCCCACTCCTCTTAATTATTACTAACAATTGGTATCAGATCTTGTGTGCTTAAAAGGGGAGTTTAACAGCTCAAGAAAAATATTACAAGATGAACAGATGAGATGTGCCCAAGTTGAATAAAGACAACTTTGCATCATGGAAAAGCATAATAAGACTCCACCTATTAGGTATTGGAAATGAAATTTTTCTATACTTAGATATTGAATATGTGTTGCCTACAGGACCTCATACTCTTGAGCAATTAAGATTTAAGAATGAGCATAAATGCATAGTGATAGAACTTGCATCATCACTCTCTCATGATGAGTTTGAAGATGTCAAAACCTGCACCTCTGCAAAATAAAATGTGGGATAAGTTGAATATGTTACATGGAGGAGATGCCAATGTACTAAGAGAAAAGGTTGAAAGCCTAAGAGGGAGGTTTGATGACCTAAGGATGAAAGAAGGAGAAAACATCACTTAGTATAGCTGCAAAATAAAAGAGGTAGTCAATGCTATCTAAGGAGTTGAAGGTACACTTGAAGAGGAGACAGTGGCAAGTAAAATCTTAAGAACCTTACTGTGTGTATATGCTATTAGAGTTTCTTCTTTTCAAGAAATGAGAGCAGTTGTAAACAATACAGTTACTCTAGATAGTCCGATTGGTAGAATAATACCATTTGAGATTAACAACTTTGATAATAGTATCTTACCATCTGTAGAATCTACATTCAAATCTTCTTTAAAGATAAGTAATTCAATTCATGGACATGCTATTATAAATGATAGTGACAGTGATAATGAAGATCAAGGACTTGATGAGATTGAAGCACTAATTGCAAGAAGATTGCAAAGAGGCAAAGGTAAATACAAAGATAAATTACCACTTATATGTTTCAATTGTAAAGAGGTTGGAAAATTTGCTGCAATATGTCCAAACCGAAGAAAAGATGACAGAAGAAATGACAGATCATATGAGAAGAAGTTTGATAGAGGTGATAATAGGGATTATCGAAGCAACTGACAATCCAACAAGAGATATACCCAAGACTACAAGGATAAAGGAAAGAAATCTTGTTACCTAGATGAGAACAAAGTTGATGACACTGACACTGAATCAAAAACAGACATCAAGATGGTATTTGTAGTCATGAAGGATGACTCAAATGAAGATGAAGAAAGGTATGTAGAAAATACACTCATATCTAAAGTTAGTAAAAATAATGTCTGGATCATAGATAGTGGCTGCACTCACCATATGACCGGTGATAAACAAAATTTTGAGACTTTTGAATACTATAATGGTGGTTCAGTAAGAATGGGTAATGATACACCTTGTCCAGTTGAAGGTAAAGGAACCTGTTGCCAAATTTTAGTCTAAGGGTCTTTAGGTCCTAGGGGGTAAAATTGTTCTTTGATGACCTACTTCTCATTCATCTTGAAACCTTCCCGTAATGTGCTTATCAGATAAATTATTTGTGTTGCCTATTTGAGCCTAGTGGGTTTTCAATCTTTCTGCTTCATTCAGTGTTTAGGTGATCTAGGTATGTTAGGAAAAGAGTGTCATAGCATCTTCTAAATGAGAAGTAGTCACCCTCAAATCTATAATGCTCAATATGTTTTTTCGGAAGATAAACATGTGTTTTATATAAGTGATTGATAAAGTTGTTTGTACAAAGATTTTTTCAACTCTCGGAGATATTAAGTTGTGGAGCAGCGGCGATGATTATGCAACGTCCAAAAAATTTGGTCTCAAAGGTGCAACCCCGACACAAGTGAAAAGAGAAAATAAGAAGTTAAGTGCTCCCGACGGAAAAGAAGTCATTTAGGTGTGCAAAGGATAAAAGGTGAAGCCGTCGGGATACTTTTCCAAAATAAAGGAAATAGGCTTATGGGAAAAGTATTCTCTTATATATTTTTTTTGCACAAGGTAAAATGGTCTAATGTTCATTCATTTCAGCATCAAAAGGAAAGTATGTTCTTTTTCTGGAAGAATAAAGATTCATTTCAGCAAGCGGCTAATGAACATAAATTTAAGTGTAAGTTTGAGGATTTTGAGGCTGTTATTTTCTCCAAAATAGGAATTTCAAATAGCCATTGATTATCAAAAATTAAATGCTAATCCTTTCATTGCATCTGTTAGGTCACCTTAATGTCATTCATGTGGCACCAACATTTGGATCTTAGCAGTTATTTCTTCAGCATTCACCATCGTTTGCTGCTCATCATTTTTATTAGCAAGCCATTTGTCTTCACTCATGTTCTCAGTTTTACAGTAAATGGTTGTTAAAGCTTCTGGTTACAACAGATTAATTGGTATTGAGAGTGAATTGAAAGAAGTTTCTGACACATCTCTAAGATTCTTTGATCTTGGGGATTTGCATAGAAGATTGAATTCTCATCCAGTTCACCCTATTACATATAATCTTAAGGATAGTGGTCTGGTAGAAGCTATAGGGTTTCCAACGGTAGTTCAAGCTCCTGAGGTTGTCAGAAAATGTATAGAGAAATATGACCCAGCAACAAAGAAAATCCTATTCCTAGATGTCTATTTTGCTAATGATTGATAAATCCCTAATCCAATCCTCTTTCGGCATTCTGGCGAAAGACATGTATTGTGATATCGACTTCGGTTCATTTGCGTCTATGTTCAATGAAAAGAAGACTCTAAGGAGGGAAGACAGGCAGAAGACCTAGTTCCAGACCCCTCGATCAAAGAAAAGTAAGATGCCAAAAAATCTCTTTGAAACAACCCTAAAGAGAGAAATTGTTGATATTCTTTCCCTGTTGACCAGATTGGATGGAAAACCCAAGATCTTGGATCTTGTTGAACATAATTTATTTCTTGTTCAAGTTGTCTGTGCAGAAAATGTGTTCATTTATTGGGAAGAAATCCTGTGTGAGAAGCTAGCATCTTGGATGAGTTCTTGTCAAGGATTCAAATAGTTCTACATGTCTTCTTACTTGATCTATGCTCTAGCAACTCAGCACCTGTGGCCCGGCTTACCTGCAATTAAGAATTTTGACAACAACACCAAAATATATGAGTTCTACCCGAATCTACAATTGCATCAGAGCTTTGAGGAATATACTATTGTGAATGATGCATTCACAATGAGAATATGTTAGGAACTTCAAGGTTGCCCATAAAGAAGATTCTTTCCAGAGGCCATCTCGGCAATCAGTCAGTATAGATGCTCTTTCATTCGATTCTTGAGTTTCTCTTATCTTCAAATAGGAGCCTTCTCCAGATTTCCTAAGAGACTACCCCAGTATCTTAAAGATAAGGTGATCTTGGTGGAGCTTTGTTGGAAGATATTGGAAGTGAACACTCTGTGTTCAACTGTGAAGAAGATCGCCAAAATTTCCTTTCCTGTGGTGGTTGGTCCATATTCCTATGCGTCTAGATCTGATGCCCAGAATTTAGTAAAGTGTTTTGAGGATAAGATCAAGCTACTTTATTATGAGGTTCTTAGGCATCAATATGATCCTATGGGTTTTGTTAGAGACCACCTAAAGCTCAGACATGCCTATAGACATGTCCCAGATATTGAAGATTTCTAGGCCGAGTGTTTTAATGAGTATCAAACATGGGATAAATTATGGTCCCATTTAACTTTGGATGAAATTAAAATGTATAATAATGTTGTTGATGTATCTAATCTTGCAGATGATGACCTCTTTATGCACCCTTCATCTTACAACCAGATCAAGGTGTTTCCCATTTCTTCCTCTCCACCAACTGGTCCAGTGATTGATTCATTGGACCTTCTCATGAGAGGCATTATCAAGAGAATTGACAAGTGGGTAGAATGGACCAAAGTGTGACAGAAAATAACTTCTGGCATAGGCTCATCTGGAGGAATGACTTTACGAGCTGAGCAATCATCTTTAGTAGTTACTTCTTCTATGGCGCCATCAATTTTGGTAGGTGCAGTGCAATTTTCTAGGCAAGGAGGTGACCAACCCCTAGAAAAGAATATTCCCAACACTCTGACCAGTGGAGATGGTTCGCTCCTGAACATTGGAAATGAAGAGGAAAAGGAAAAGAAGAAAGAAAAAGAGGTGCTTGTGACCAAGCCTCCCTCACCAAGTCCAGTTATCACCTTGGATGACACAAATCCCATGGATGGTCAGGATTCCTCTTATCCGGTAAATACTCTGGCCCTTTTGGTGACTAAGGTTGCCTCCTTCCATGTTCCACCACAAGACAAGTGGACTCCTCTAGTGGCCCAAAATTTGTTTGATCCTACAGCTCTTTAGTCTACAATTAAGGTGCTATCCATAGACTCATGGTTGGAGGAAACCATTGAGAAGAAGAAAAAATGACATGAGGAGGAAATTTCTTCAAAGGACCTGATCCTTAAGGCAACCTCATCTCAGCCTCTGGCAAAGAAGGCAAAGAAGAAAAATTATGTGGTTGACCTTTCCCATGATTCCACATCTGGGCATATGCTAATGGAAATAGCAAAGACACAGAAAGAAGGTAAGTTTCATGAGCTTTCAGCTCAAGATTTCCATATTAAAACTATGGACCTAGGGGTGCCAGTGCATGACTCAATGGTGAGTATCTAGAAAACCACCAATGAGCAGATTGAGGATAGGTTAGAAGAACTCTGAGTAGACAAGGAATTCCTCAAGTCTGAAAAATAAGGAGCTAGTTGAGTATATTAAATATTCTCTTGGAACTACTTCATCTACTCAGTTTGACCCCAATGCGAAAGAGAATAAGAACTTGCTACGGAAGCTGCAGCAAGAGAGATAGTTTGGGAAAATTGGCAGAGCATGGATAGAGGCGATGAAGGTTCAAGGCCCCATTGTCATTGAGAATTTGGGGAACCTTCTACTTGATGCAGACAAATTGAAGGATATATCATCAAAACACCAAGAGACCATCTATAATGCATCCACTAGATTGAAAAAGCAATTAGCCACCTTGCGGGAGGTGATTGATATGAAGACTAGTGTTGCGATGTCCAATGGTATCCTCAAGACTAGATAGGAGCCATTGTTTTACTGGAGGCAGTCTCTGGAGTTTGTGGTTCAAAACTCAAACAGATCAGCAAATGAACTCAAGACTATGGTTAAGTTAGTGCAAAAGGAGGTGGATAAATTGTTTGAGTTTTTGAAAGTGTTGCACACAGAATCTCAAGTTTTCAGAAGTAATAAGTTGGTGAATATAGAGAAAATGAAAGCAAATTTTCTTGCTTTCATAGATGAGATTGCGGATCTAGCTAACTTCCAAGTGTCAAGAATCAGTGAGCTCTCCGTAATAGATGTTGTGATCAAAAAGGAATTGGAGAAGCTCCCATCCTAGATTGCCGGGTTGGATGAACTGATAGAAATGCATGATTTTTGGATGATTCAAGATGACAATATAGTCATTATGACAGCTCAGGATTTGGGCAAGGTAACAGATGTAGTGAAGGCTTACAAAGGAAAAGTCATTACATAGAAGAAGGCATAGAATTTGTTGACCTGTGTCGTCGTCCCAACTTTAGTATATTGTAGCCATTTTTGGCATTTTGTCAGCTTTGTCAGTTTTTGTAACTGACCAGGTTTATTATTAGAATGTTCCTCTTGGAATATTGTAAAGAGGCAATCATTATTGTAACGGGTCATTTTGGAGAAGACCTATATATGTAAATTTTTGTAAAGTAAATAGGACTAGCAAAAATTACTTTGGGCAAACCCCTATAGCTGGGACTACTGTGTGCAAATCTGAGTTTGAAGTGATTTTTGTTATTCATCTTAGTTAGTTGTGTGATGTTTTGAATGAGGATGCTAATACTAGAAATTGGATGAATAGTAATGAATTGGGTTTTGTTATTTTCATTCAGCGGATTGTATGTTTACTATCTTCATCAAAAGAACTCTTTTTTCATTTCATTGCACATCTTAGTTCAATATATTAGGTCCTGCATAAGGATTTAGGAAGAAGGTTAATAGAGAATGAGATCAAGATAATCTGGGTATTGTTGAAGTTTCACGATCTTAGCAATCTAGGAATTGCATTGTTACACCTTCTTTCTTCATCTTTGTTGGTAGATGGTAATTTGCATTCATCACACACTGCATAATAGTTTGCATTTTAGATTGCATGTCATTGAGTAGTTCCCCTTTCATTGCCTGAGTTGTTTGAAGCTTTGAGCAACTTGGTTGAACCTCTTCTGCTCTCCGGTTAAGAGCATACCCCTAAAAATTGAAAGACAAAATTCATTGCATATATTTCACATAAGGGATATTGTAACTTTCAATTTAGGGGTCATTGATAGATTCCTACCATTAACCCAGTCTATGGTTACTTTTTGTTCTACAAAAGCTAGTATTGGGTATTTTCAAGAGTCATTATATAAATCAAATTTGAAGTAGACAAACTGTAAACCAATAGAACCATAATGGTGAATAACCTAATTAAATGGGAAAATTCTTACTGGGTTAAAGGAATGAATTAAAATTTGTTAAGTGTTTCTTAGTTGAACAATTCAGGTCACAGAGTAGCATTTGAAAATAAGAAGCAAAAGATCTTCAATGAATTAGGAAAGTTGATTGGTGCCGGTGAGCAGACAAAAGGTAACCATTTCTATCTTGATGACACTAACACCACGTGTTTAATGGCTAGAAATGAAGACATGGTTGTGGCACAAAAGATTGTTTCATGTGAACTTTGACAACATGATAAAGATAAGAAAAAAAATGAATGTCAGAGGCTTACCGACAATCACTAAGCCCGAGCATATCATGTGCAAAAATTGTCAAAAAGGTAAGATGAAAAAGTCTAGTTTCAAGAGTAAAACCCATACATCTACTGCAATTTATAGAATTAGTCCATACAGATCTATGTGGACCCACAAGGAATAAGAGATACTATGGAGATAGGTATTTTATTCTCTTTGTTGATGATTTTTCTAGAATGGTGACAGTCATGTTTTTAAAAGATAAATCAAAAGCATTTAAGATGTTTAAATGGTATAAAGCAATGGTAGAAAAACAAAGTGAAAATAAATTGAAATGCTTAAGGTCAGATAGAGGAGGGGAATTTATTTTAGATGATTTCACTGACTATTGCAATGAGCATGGAATTAAAAGACAGGTTTCTGCACCAAGAACACCACAGCAAAATGGAATTGCTGAGAGGAGAAATAGAACAATTGTTGACTATGCAAGAACATTGATGATTGAGAAAAGCATCACTCAATTTCTGGAGGGAATTTGTCAGTACTGTTGTCTACACACTAAACAGAGTACAATTGAAGAAGGACACAAAGAAGACAGCATATGAGCTTTGGTATGGTCATACACCCAATGTAAGTTACTTCAGAATCTTTGGTAATCAATGTTATATTTTGAAGGATGATAGAAATGGAAAACTTGACTGCAAAAGTGATGAAGGTATCTTTCTAGGGTACACAACCAAAAGAAAGGCTTATAAATGTCTTAACAATTCATCTAAAAAAATTATTGAAAGTGCAAATGTGAAAATAGATGAATTTTCATAAAAGAATGATAAGGAAAGAAAGAAGGAACCAGAGGACTACAACAGGTTTGTTTATACAGAACCTAACACTCTACCCAAGAAATAATGTGTCACTCCCGAGAATCAGAACATTGCACCTAAGCATCATGCTTCAATTACTAAAAATCAAGATAATACTCAAGTTGATGTTCTAAACAATGAATATGAGAACGAAGGTCAAGAAGCTGATCAAAATGATGAACAAATAGCTAAACCAAAACTTGCCTAGTATGTCAAAAGACATCATCCAAAGAATAAAATCATAAGTGACAAGAAAGCTGGAACAAGAATAAGAAGTAAGTCACTAAACACAAGATGTTTACTTTGTGATTTTGAGCCTAAATATTTTTACAATGCACTTTAGAATGAAGAATGGGTATGTGCTATGAATGAAGAGATAGAATAGATTGAGAAGAATAGTACATGGACACTAGTACCAAGACTATATGACAAGAATGTCATTGGTACCAAATGGATATTCAGAAACAAGATGAATGAGAATGGATAAGTCACTAGAAACAAATCAAGATTAGTATGCAGGGGATATGCACAAGAAGAAGGTATTAATTATGGTGAAACCTTTGCACCCATTGCTAGACTAGAAGGAGTTAGAATATTACTTTCTTATGTTGCATTTTAAGGATTCAAAGTATACCAAATAGATGTCAAATCTACATTCCTGAATGGAATACTTGAAGAAGAGGTATATATTGAACAACAAGAAGGGTTTTTTGATCCAGACAAGAGAAACATGGTATGTAGATTACATAAATCCTTGTATGGATTGAAACAAGCACCTAGAGCCTAGTATGAAAGACTTCACTCATATCTCATTAACATAAAATTTGTTAGAACAAGTGAAAATAGCAATCTATACTTAAAAGAAGATACCAATGGTAATATTCTGATTACTGAATTTTTTGTCGATGATATCATTTTTTGGGGAAATGAATTGTCATGCAAATCCTTTGCTAATGAAATGAGCAAGGAATTTGAAATGTCTATGTTTGGGGAGATCAAATTCTTTCTTGGTCTATAGATTCTTCAACAAGATGCAGGCATTTATATCACTCGGTCCAAATACATCAAGGAAGTACTAAATATATTCAAGATGGAAGATTCCAAACCAATTGGAACACCTATGGCTACTGGATGCAAGCTGAAAAAAGAAGACAAGACAAATGAGGTAAACCAAACCTTATATAGATCAATGATTGGAAAACTAATGTATGTTGTTCATACCAAACCAGATATAGCACATGCAGTGGGGATAGTTGCAAGATTCTCTGCTAATCCCAAAGAATCACATATGATTGTTGTCAAAAGAATTCTAAGATATTTGAAGAACACCGAGGACTATGGCTTATGGTAAAAAAGAGAAGGAAAATTTGAGCTACAAGTCTATACAAATGTTGATTGGGATGGAAACATTGATAACCAAAAGATCACAACTGGAGGAGCATTATTCATGGGTGATAGACTTGTCACATGGATAAGCAAGAAGCAAGGATGCATCTCTCATTTTACTGCAGAAGCAGATTATGTGGTTGTTGCTGCAAATTTCTCCAATATTGTGTGGATCAAACAATTACTGGAAGGTATGAATATGAATATTCTTGAACCAATAATTATCTACTGTGATAACACTAGTGCAATAAACATTTCTTAAAATTCAGTCATGCATACAAAGACTAAGCATATTGATATCAAGTATCACTATCTAAGAGAACAAGTGCAAGAAAAAGAAGTGACATTGAAATATGTTCAATCAAAGGAACAATTAGCTGACATATTCACCAAGCCATTACCAAAGGATACTTTTGAGTACCTGAGATAGAGACTAGGGGTTCAACCCTTGTCTATCGATCAGTAAGCTGACTAGGAGGTTGCATCGGCCTATACCAAACTGGTAGATCAGTCATGTTGATGCAAACACTAAGATGGACAGCAATAGATACATTTGTACATAGCAAGGTACAAATCTACACCGAACACCAGAGACATTATATGCTAATGGACAGGGAAATTCAAGGAATATATTATGCAAAGGAATGGAACATGGTATAGATGAGAAATCAAAGAGAAGTATTTTTGTTTGGCATTGGTGTCAAAGGGAGAGATGTTCTCATTATTCATTGGGCATTATCACCAGGGAGAGAATTTATTTATTATACAAAGGGAGAGATGATCTCATTATCTAAAGGGAGAGATATGATAAAGGGAAAGATTATATCATTATGCATGAAGAGAAGTTCCTCAGAATTAGAATGAAGAGTTAATCAATATTCTAAGGGAGAGAAATTGATTACATATGAAATATCCATCTAAGGGAGAGAAGTAACAAAGGGAGAGAGTTCACAAAAAGAGAAAGAATGTTGTCAAAGGAAAAAGAGATTATCAAGAAGAGGAACAGTCAAGGTAGAGAACATATCAAGACAGAGACATCAGATGATACATTTATCTAGTTAAGGGATTAAAGATTGAAGAAAATCACTCTACAAGAAACAAATCTAATCTTTTTGAGCTTACCAAGAACTAGAAATTTGTAATAGTTACATTAGGAAAGCTTGATGAAACTGTATATTTCATATTATATTACTGATAGTATAGTATGATAATGTAGTATTTTTCCATCAATGCCAAAGGGAGAGATTGATGACATGTAACTGATTGAATGTTTGAAGATGTTAAGTTGATTATCAAAATGCAGCAAGATAATGCAAGACATTAAATCAGTTAATGGATTGTATTGTCATTGATGTCAACTTGATATAATCTAATCAGTTATAGTCAAAGTGCCAAAGACTTCAAAGAATCAAAGAGATAAAGATTATGCTTTTTGTAATGCATACAAGATAAGTATTCACTATGTGACTTCAAACACCGACGCTCAGTGGAATCTGACGGGCAGAGATCACCGATAGTCAAGTCACAGTGATGACCGAGAAAGAACACTGATGAGCATTACTGACGAGCAGACTCACAAGCATACCCGACAGCCAGAAATAGTGTAAACCAATGGAGAAGCCCGAGGAGAACTGGAGTGTTGACCAACACTATCAAAGAGTTAAACATACAAAATAATTGAAGTTCATAATTGACAAAATATCTAGCTAGTGGAGCTAAATATAGACTTAACTGGTAGATATCATTGTTTTCATCAACAAGATAATCTAAAGATAAGTAAATCATTTAAAGTTATTTTGTCTAGTTGGCAAGAAGATCTCTATGAGATAAAAGATGAGTTTTGGTTTAAATCTAATTGGCTAAGATTGTGGATCACATGAAGATCAATAAAATCAAGAAACTAACAACGGTGATATCATGTCTATTTAAGAGACAAAATTTTTTCATTACGGATCAAGGGGAGTGAATTAAAAAGAGGATGCTAAAGAGAAACTGATGAAGAGTAACTTCATACAGTGTTGATCAATGAAGCTAAGTAAAGATCTAAAGTTTTTTGCGGACACTGAGTAACAAAGCACAACATCACCGAGTAGAATCAAAGTGGAGCAAAGGTATAACAGAGATATATTGATCAGATTATTTTATGAGATTATAATAGATCTGAAAATATGCAGGTATAAGTTGTATATGTGAACAGATCATACTGTTTCAATTTAACCATTAATTTAGAAAGTCTCTTAACCAAGTGGTATTTAAAGATCCTTTCTATATTGAGATACATCCCAAGGAGTATCAAAAAGTTTGATCGTGAAGATAGCATGAGATGCCAGATACCTATTAACAGGCCAAGTGAGTGTTTGATCAAGGAAGGTAGCTTAGAGATGCCTGATATCAAGTGACACACTAGAATTTCAAATCCTCTAACAAGGTCACACCTAACAGTGTGTTTGTAACCTTTAACAGGGTTGGCTCTTCACCGAACTCACTTCAGAAGAGTGAAAATCTTTGGTTACCGGTCCCGAGTGGTTTTTCCCTTAACAGGGTTTCCACGTTAAAAATCCATGTGTTAATGTGTCTATGAATCATTACTTTAGTGTTTTGCATTACACATAACTTAATTGGATTGATTGGTATACTCTAGATAATTTACTGTCTTTCGATAAATTAACATACAGATTTTCAGTAAACATACAGTAGAAGGTTTTACAAAGTATTCTGAGCAATAGTAATTTGATAAAAGTATTTGGATGCATTCATCTTATAGGAAGGAAGATAAATAGAGGATTAATATTGTGGTACTAAGTTTTAAGGATTGATTATTGAAATATTTTTGAGATTCTTCTCTACTTAGTAACTCTATTCTTCAGCTTCTTTTTCTTCTTAATTCAATTTGCCAGCATCATAATCTTTGTTTATTTCTCATCCTTTATATAGAAAAACTTTTTCCTCTTAATCTCCTTTCTTAGGTTATCCATCATTTGCACTCATTTTTTTGAACATCTTCTTCGCAAATCTCAGCTTGACAAACTGTTTAAATTTTACCTTGTAACTTGAACTTTTTCTTGGAACTTTCATAATCAGGTTTAGCCTATTCATCTTCACCTTAGATCTTCTCATTGAATTTTCTCACTCGTAGATCTTCTAAAAAACATCCTTTAATTCTTAAAACATCTAGATCATCATATCTTCATATTAAATTTGATCTTATCATCATTTTCAATCAATGTCCTATACTCGGTAACTAACTTCATTCACTTCTCGGTGCCTAACTCATTCTAACATAGACTAACACAACTCTATACCGAATGACTATGTCTAGCTCAGTAGAGTAACTCTTTTCAGTCATAACTTAACTCTTTGCAATCTTTGACTTAATCAATCAAGTGTCCTGACATGATAACATAAAATATATATTAGCAAACAACAATATCAATATTACTTCATCATTGCTTGATTTGTATTTCTCACCCATTTAACTTCTCCTTCTTATGATATGGTAATTCAATAAAATCAGTAAATAAATTGCTCGACATCAATGACAAAATAATAACTAATCTAACCATTTCTACAAACATGTATACTTATTATCAATCAGTCTTCATCGTCTCCATAAGTTGATCAATAGTCTCCCTCTTTGGCATTGATGGAAACACTATAGTAGTACTACATAAATTGATTATGCCAACTCTCAATACTATCATTACACCCTCTGAGTTGATATTTTTGTTTATGATCTTCAAATTGTTGCTTGTTCTCCCTCTTGGATAAATCTTCTGATACTGTAGCATACATTTTGATTCTTCTTTATGAGTAAAATTAGCAATTCATTCTCTCCCTCTTTCATCAATCTCTCCCTTATGGATAAACATCATAAATTCATTATCTCCCTCTTTGACAACAATGCCAAAAATTCATACTCCTAAAAACTTGTTTCAGCAGTGGATTATAACTTACATGCACAAATACTCATTGCATACATAAATTTTTACACAACTTCAAGAATCACCTAAAGTGTGCCATACTAAAATCAATTCAATAATAGATATTCTAATAAAGTATAGAATTGATGTAGCATGCCTCATGCTTCTTAGTGAATATTTAATAGGGGAAGAACCCCTATTTTACCTCTGAGATACTCAAAAGAATCCTTCAGTAGTGGATTTGTAAAGATATCATCTAATTGTTCCTTAGAATTCACATATTCCAATACCACATTCTTCTCTTGACCTTGTTCTCTCAAGTAGTTATACTTGATAGAAATGTGCATGGTCTTTGAATGCATACCCAGGTTCTTTGATATGTTGATAGCACTTGTGTTATCACAAAAAATAGTTATAGGATCTGAGATAATCTCTTGCATATCTTCAAGTAGTTGTTTGATCCAAATAATGTTTTCATAACTCATGGAAGCTTCAACATATTTTTCCTCGGCAGTAGACTGTGAAATGCAACTCTACTTCTTGCTTATCCATGTGACCAATCTTTCACCTAGAAATAATGCTCCTCCACTAGCACTTTTTCTGTCATCCATGTTTCTAGCCCAATTTTCTTTAGTGTAGAGTTTTAGATCAAAATTACCTCCTTTCTTGTACAATAAACAAAAATCTATAGTTCCTTTCAGATATCTGAAAATTCTCTTGACTGTAGGCATATGTGTTTCCTTAAAACTAGAAGAAAATTTTGCAACAATCCAAACATCGTGTGCTATGTCAGGTTTGTTGTGAACAACATGCTATAGTTTATTAATCATGGATCAGTAAAGAGTATTATCCACCTCTTGTTTCTCATCTTCTTTAGATAAATTACATCCTATGACCATCGGTGTTCCAACAGGCTTGGAATCTTCCATACCAAAAGTTTTGAGGATCTCTTTGATATACTTAGCTTGTGTAATATAGATCCCTTCTATAAGTTGTTATATATGTATTCCTAGAAAGAACTTAATCTCTGTAATCATTGACATTTAAAAATATTTTCTCTATCCATCAAAAAATGCCTTACATAAGGTGTTATTGCCTCCAAAAATAATATCATCAACAAAAATTTCAGCAATCAAAACCTTGTTGTCACTGTCACACTTCAAGTAACCATTATTGTTATCAATTTTTCTTTGAAATCCTATTTTAATTAGATAAGAGTGAAATCTCTCATATCTTTCTCCGGGTTCTTTATTCAAATCATAAAGAACTTTGTGTAATTTACATAGCTTTTTCTTATTTGTGCTCTCAGTGAATCCTTCGAGCTGTTCAATGTAAACTTATTCTTCCAGTATCTCATTCAAAAATTCAGACTTGACATCCATTTGATAAAATTTGAATACTTTGTAAGCCACATAAGCTAGAAGAATTATAACTCCTTCCAATCTAGCAACAAGTGCAAAATTATTTCCATAATCTATACATTCTTCTTGTGCATAACCTTTGAAAACCAATCTAGCTTTATTTCTAATGACTTCTCGATTCTCATTTAGCTTGTTTCTGAATATCCATTTAGTACCAATAAAAATTTTATCCTTTGGCCTAGGTACTAAAGTCCATGTACTATTCTTTTCTATCTGATCAAACTCTTCTTTCATTGCTTTCATCCAATATTCATTATATAGTGCTTCTTTAACTTTCTTTGGATCAAATGTGTTGGAATAATAGAAAGGTGAAGCCTGAGAAGGGAGGGGTCAATCGGTGCCCATAAAAAAAAATTACAAAAATATTTGTAATCATATATTTTTATAACCGACTGAGTAGATTACTTTCACCAAACATGTAATGCCATTGCTGAAATGTAAATGCATGTAATCAAAATAATAAACATTCATGAAACTTAAGTACAGATGACACTAGTTTTTTGGTATCACAGAAAACCCCTTTTAGAAGGTAAAAACTGTGGTGGGGATGAGACCCACAAAGCTTCACTACTATAGTAATAAAGTAGCCTATTAGAGCTTACAAAGATTGATCACTTATGGTTACCTTACCCTATTAGGAGTAATAGTAAGATCGATTAGATCTACCTCATGTGAGGTTTTAGCAACACAAAGTATGTGTGCACTCGATTAGGAGATTTATAAAAAGATGATTTGATGACATGTAAATGATTGAATGTTTGAAGATGTTAAGCTGATCACTGCAATGCAACAAGATAATGCAAGACATTAAATCAGTTAATGGATTGTATTTTCATTGATGCCAACTTGATATAATCTAATCGATTATAATCAAAGTGTCAAAGACTTTAGAGAATCAGAGAGATAAATATTATGCTTTCTGTAATGCATAAAAGAAAAATATTCACTATGTGACTTCAAACACTGACGGTCAGTGGAACCCGACGGACAGAGGTCACTGACACTCAAGTCACAGTGATGCCCAAGCAAGAACACTGACGAGAATTACCGATGAGTAGAATCACAAGCATACCTGATGGCCAGAAATATAGTGTAAACTGATGGAGAAGCCTGAGGAGAACTGGAGTGTTGACCAATTCTATCAAAGAGTTAAACACCAAAAATAACTAAAGTTCAAAAATGACAAAATATCTAGCTGGCAGAGCTAAATATAGACTTAACTGGTAGTTATCATTTTTTTCATTAACAAGATAAGCCAGAGATAAGTAAATGATTTAAAGTTGTTTTTTCAAGTTGGAAAGAGGATCTCTATGAGATAAAATAGGAGTTATTCTTTAAATCTAACTGGATAAGATTGTGGATCATGCGAAGATCAAGCAAATCAAGAAACTAACAATGGTGATATCATGTTTATTTAAGAGACAAACTTGATTCACTATAGATCAAGGGAAGTGAATAAAAAAGAGGATGCTAAAGAGAAACTGATGAAGAGAAACTTCATACACTTCTGATCAATCAAGATAAGGAAAGAGATAAAGTTTCATGCGAACACCAAGCAACAGAGCACAGCATCACCAAGCAGAATCAAAGTGGAGCAAAGGTATAACAAAGATATATTGATCAGATTATTTTATGAGATTACAATAGATCTGAAAATATGCAAGTATAAGTTGTATATGTGAACAGATCGTATTGTTTCATTTTAACTATTGATTTAGAAAGTCTCTTAACCAAGCAAGATTTAAAGATCCTTTCTATATTGAGATACATCCCAAGGATTATCAAAAAATTTGATCATGAAGATAGCATGAGATGCCAGATACCTATTGACAGGCCAAGTGAGTGTGTGATCAAGGAAGGTAGCATAGAGATGCCCGATATCAAGTGACAAACTAAAATTTTAAATCCTCTAACAAGGTCACACCTAGCAGTGTTTTTGTAACCTTTAACAGGGTTGGATCTTCATTGAGCTCACTTCAGAAGAGTGAAAATTTTGGGTTACCAGTCTGTTAGCCCCATATAGACCCAAATTAAAAAATTTAGAATTTGGGTCTCCTCCATGCCAATCATTTCTCAAATGAACATTGTATCTATTAAGCATGAGTATTGAACCACTTTTAACCTCAGTTCAAAGTATTTCAAAGAGGTTCAAAGGTTTCAAACTGGTTCAGGCAGTTTAATGTTCAAAGTAGTCCAAATCGGTTCAAGGTTCAAAATGTGCTGAGGTTCAGAGATTCAGAGGTTTAGTTCAAAAGTGCAGTTCTTAGGTTTTTCAGTTCAACATGCTTCACAGTGGTTTGAGATTTTAGTGTGTCCAAGTTTAGGTTTTGATAATTTTGCAAGTTCAAGGTTCAAAGGTTTAACTGGTTCAACAATTCAATCTGGCTCAATAGTTAATTGTTGAAATCAGATTTAGTTAATATTGCATAGAGTTTGGTATTTGGTGTCATGATGTTGGATAAAAATGATGAAAAAGATCCATATGAAGGTTTGTGTGGAAGATAATATCCAAAAAATGAATCTCAATTCAAATTGGTGATTCATGTGTAAAATTTGACATGAAGAATGCTTAAACTTTTCAATGCAACCCATAACCACGAACTTGGCAATGACAGAAAAAATAGTCATATTACAGGGGGCATAACTTCCAACTCCACTGTTGGATCTTTCTCAAATTGAAATATGTTTGAATAAACCTAGTTACCTAAATCCTCACTAGAGAGATTAGGGAAATTTGGTTTTATCAAAAATATATTGTTTACTGAGTACGCATCTATCCAAGGTGACCAACAACCACGAATCTGCTAAATCCAGAGAAATACAATCGTATTTTGGGGGGCATACATTTTAATCCAACCATTGGATCAAGCTGATTTTTAGATATGTTTTAGAAATTCAAATTATCTAAAACCTCTCCAAAGAATTTTTTCATATTCTTGGTGGATCGAAAGTTATGGATGTCTGAGTGAACTGCTATCAAAACTGCCAATGACTGTCATAAAATGATGAAAACTCTTCATCACCAGCAAATGGCACCTGTCCAAATATCTTTTAAAACATTGAATTATATCTTTATAATCTTTGCATAAATATTTTATGAAGATATAAAATTAAAAAGGTGAGGGATGTTATCGGAAAGTAAGAAAAAGATTAAAAAGATTGAGTGGAAACAGTTTCAAAGAATCAGTTATTATAACTAACAAACATTATCAGGGAAAGAAGATAAATATGCTAGAAAAATAAAGTTGGAGGGTTTAGATTCCACCTTTGGTTGGAGACTTTGTGTTACTGGCAGAGGGCTTTTGTTTTCTATTTTCAATTGTAATTGCAAAGGGAGAAAGGAATACATTTTTTGTATTCAGATTTAGTTTTCTGTGTAGCTGAAAATGGTTGTCTTTTGGATACCATTCTATATCAGAGGGTAGATGTAATACATTTTAAATCTTTGAGTTTGGAATTATTTATTTATATTGCTATTAAAATTTGTGTTAATGCAGATACTTTTGATAAATTCCAGCTACTAATGTATTTTCCTGTATACAAAGAAATCTTCGAATTTCATGTATCACGTAATCTGAAATAAATCTTGATCTTTATTTCAATCTATTGTTTGTAAGTGCTAGGCTAGGAATCTTTGAGTTCTCAATTTGTATTTACCTTTTTGTAAATTTTCACATTTATCCCATGTTTATGGATAGATGGTTTCTCGCCTTCTGTGCCTTCCGATTAAAGGAATATCATTGATTCTATTCATTGCAAATCCAACGAAGGGAGTTGTACCTTCACATCAAAATTCAAAGAGTGCTTACACATAACCATTGCAAGCTTCTCAATTTTTAGTTGCAGAGTTTTGTCTTCTTGTTTGGGCATTCACAAGTTATTTTGAAAGGTTTTTGTTAAAAGACAAATCTGTTCACTAACAGATTTTTGGTGACTCTACTGGGGAAAGGAATCAAAGTCTCAGTGCTTTCTTTTCTCAAAAATTTGAAGGTACGTTCCCAAGGATGGAGGTTGGAGGCTCTATTGAAAATGAATACCATGAGGTATTTCAAAGATATCCAGAGATCTTGGAAGATTGGGTTCCAGCAAAAAGTGAAGATATCACAAATATCTTTCTCTTTATACTGTCATTTAGAGAAAATCCAATCAGAGAAGTTACAGAAGATGTGGCAAAGAAAGTAAGTTTTCTGAAGTCTTTTTATGGTTCCATCCTCATCAAGAAGATATCTCTCATGCAAGAACTAAAGGAAAAAGAGAAAGCATGCGAGAAAGAAGAAGCTTGTAAAATAGAATGTGCACAAGAAAGGGATCTTTAATGCAAAGAGAATGATAGTTTAGAGGAAAAAGAAAAAGATCTTTCTATTTTTCACCCCTTTATAGTTCTCTCTTCTCTACCTTTGGAAGAATTGGCACAGAAAGAAATGGCTCATCCTCAAGAAAATCTACCATCAACTATCAAAAAGGAGAACTTTGCAGCCCAAAATTCAGATTGTGAAGATGGGGCTAGGTATTATGATGTTTTGAAAAATGACAAGATGGGTAGAATTCCTATTATGCATAATGATGATATTCTTTCTACTGGAGACAAAGTAAGTATCCCTATAAAATAAAATATCATCCCAGATGCAATGTCTTCTTTTGCTGAAATCTTTCATAAGGCTAAAAGTTGCATGAAAAATGATGATCTTGATAACATCAATTGTGAAGATTATTTAATATTTCTTGAAGAGATTTCTAGGCATCCTTTCTTTCATCCCAAAGTGGGAAATCACTTGAGGAATAATGAGCAAAGGATCCAGGAAAAATCAAAATTTAACAATTAGTCTTGGATTTTTGGGAATGACTATGTTGTCACCAAATTGCTACATACTATCAGTTTGACATTCAGTATTGAGGAAGTCTGTAAAAAGCTTTGGTCTTGGGATACATTAGCCAAGTACAATCTTCTACAAAGGAAGGGATCCTATTTCTTGCAACTGGTTAATGGTCATGTATGAGTCTTTCTCACCTTGCTTTTTGTGGTAGGTTTTCTTCCTACCTATGTGCATGTGTAAATATCTCTTGGTGTGCATAGTTTTAGTTTGAATAATGCACAAGCTTTAGGCTTGTTGTTAGTTTAGTGTTTTCAACTGGTTGGCTGCCCTGCTTCCCTCCACTTGCATTGCATGAAACTCCTATTTTTACTTTTCTTAATGTATCTATCACCCAATGGTTTCTAAGGCACTTGTCTTTTCCTAGAGATTGTTGGAGTTCTCTATTTTTGTGCCAAAAACAGTCCCCCTGTAGAGCCAATGTTAGCCCCATATAGACCCAAATTTAAAAATTTAGAATTTGGGTCTCCTCCATGCCAATAATTTCTCAAATCAACATTGTATCTATTAAGCATGAGTATTGAACCACTTTGAACCTTGATTCAAAGTAGATCAAATAGGTTCAAAGGTTTCAAAGAGGTTCAGGCAGTTTAATGTTCAAAGTAGTCCAAATCGGTTCAAGGTTCAAAAGGTGCAGTTCTCAAGTTTTTTAGTTGAACATGGTTCACATTGGTTTGGTATTTTAGTGTGTCCAAGTTCAAATTCTAATAATTATGCAAGTTCATGGTTCAAAGGTTTAACTGGTTCAACAGTTCAATCTGGCTCAATAGTTAACTGTTGACAACATATTTAGTTAATATTGCACAAAGTTTGGTATTTGGTATCATGATGTTGGATAAAAATGATGAAAAAGATCCATATGAAGGTTTGTGTGGAAGCTAATAACCAAACAATGAATCTCAATTCAGATTGGTGATTCATGTGTAAAATTTGACATGAAGAATGCTTAAAATTTTCAATGCAACCCATAACCATGAACTTGGCAATGACAGAAAAAATAGTCATATTACAGGGGGCGTAACATCCAACTCCACCGTTGGATCTTTCTCAAATTGAAATATGTTTAAAGAAACCTAGTTACCTAAATCCTCACTGGAGAAATTAGGAAAATTTGGTTTTATCAAAAAGATATTGTTGACTGAGTATGCATCTATCCAAGGTGACCAGCAACCACAAATCTACCAAATCTAGAGAAATATAATGATATTTCAGGGGGCATAAATTTTAATCCAACTGTTGGATCAAGCTAATTTTCAGATATGTTTTGGAAATCCAAATTATCTAAAACCTCTCCAAAGCATTTTCTCATAGTCTTGGTGGATCAAAAGTTATGGATGTCTGAGTGAACTGCTATCAAAAATGCCAATGATTGTCATAAAATGATGACAACTCTTCATCACCAGCAAATGCCACCCATCCAAATATCTTTTAAAACATTGAATTATATATTTATAAGATTTTCAAAAATATTTTATGAAGATATAAAATTAAAAAGGTGAGGGATGTTATCAGAAAGTAAGAAAAAGATTAAAAATATTGAGTGGAAATAGTTTCAAAGAATTAGTTATTATAACTGACAAACATTCTCAGGGCAAGAAGATAAATATGCCAGAAAATGAAAGTGTTGGAGATTTGATTTTTGGTAGTTGATTGATTGTATGTTTATCATTGATGACAACATATAATACACAATAGTAATTCTGTATGTACTTATCAGAATGATTATGTGAAGACTTGCGTGGATAGATACATGTTGTTGACATGTTTATTATGTTATGATCATACACGCAAACCCAGATATGATGTTTTAGTAAAGTTATGCAATTCTGTTATTGGCAGTTACAGTTATGGAGGTGTAACAGTTTAGGGCCGATGTATATAATGTGTTTCTTGAGTTGTGCCTATCTTCAGTATATTCATGTTTATTTATGAGTTAACTATCTTTGGTTAAATGCACCTATCATATTACATCAAGATCATGTTGTTTGAGTTGATTTGGTGAAGCCAACTCAGTGAAGCATCGCGTCTGTTCAATTTGACTTGCGTGGACTTAATATTGTTTGTGTGCTTATTTAAGCTGACTAAGGTGTTGTTGAAGTGCTTCTAAGAGCCAACATGACCTTCTAATTTGGAGAAGATACTTATAGTAGTTTTTTTTTAATGCTAAGTGGGAATGATACGAAAAGAGAAGAAAGATGTACAGAGCAGATTATTAGAGTTGGTTCATTCATCAAAAGTCTATGTGAAGAAGAAGTGAAAGATTTTAATACACTGGAACTGATCAAGATAGTACGTCTACTCTATAGTTCATCATCAGATATAGTGCATATCTATTATTCAGAAGGTTGTAGCCTTCACCATCAAGCAGTGAGCTTTTGGACAGTGAGTCCACCACCCCTAACAGGGTTATTTGTAAAAGACTCCTAACAGGGTCCAACCCTTAACCAGGTCACTATACTTATTACATTGTAATGTACAACTCCTAATATGGTTAAAATATCTTCTAACATGGATTACTACAAACAAGTATAGTTTATTGTGGGTACTAATTCCCACCGGGGTTTTTACCATTTAGGTTCCCCGTAATCAAATTGTGTGTTGAGTTTTGTGTTATCTAATTAAGCATTTAATTTTTTGTATTCTAAAGTTAAAAGAACCGAAGTTACTGATAACTGATTCACCCCCCCTCTCAATTATCCTTTGGGACTATTCTAGAAATTGGTATCAAAGCCAAGTGCCTTGGAGAAGAAGCCTAACAGCTTAAGGTAGATTAGATGTCTTACTTCAGAAGAGAAAGCCCTAAGTTCGATGGAGAAAATTATCTAGATTGGAAAAACAAAATGATAACACATCTACAATGTGTTGGCTTTGAGATCTTTGAAATTGCCACACAAGAAGTTGTAATTCCATCTCTGAAA
>MU226729.1:250623-261292 GCA_018584345.1 Thuja plicata
TGTCTCCTTGTTATTTTTTCTTTGGTGAATGCTCCTCGTTTTGTGCTAATTCATGGTAAATCTCCTATCTCCTGCTCATTGAATTAAACATTTCCTATTTCTCTCTGTATTTCTGTTATTATTTTAATAGTAGGATAATGCTTCCACCAAGAAGCCATAGTGGAATTGATGTTCCTCCAGTTGTAACATGGATGCCAATGTAGCCATAGTATTTGCAGCTTTGTTCTCTATTCTGGGTATCTGCTGGAATGTGATGAAGACAAATTACTTCTTCAAGTCATCAACTAGTTGCTTGTAGGGTGTCAAATTTTCATCTTTCGTCTGATAATCTCCATTGACTTGATTTATAATGAGCTAGGAATCACCATACATGTGTAACTCTACAATATTCCACTCCATAGAAAGTTTAAGACCATTTACCAATGCTTCATATTCAAAAATGTTGTTTGTGCATGGAAACATCAACTTATAAGACTTGGGTATCTTGTAGCCTTAAGGAGTTATGAAGAGAACCCCTACTCCAGAGCCTTTTTGCATGAAAGAACCATCAAAGAACATCTTCCACAGATACTCAGTTAGATGCATAATGGTCTCATCAGGGAAGTTAACCCTTAAAGGTTTGTCATCTTGAAGTGGTGAATCAGCTAGTTAATCTGTAAGGACTTGTCCTTTAATAGTTCTCTTGTATATATACTCAATGTCAAATTCACTTAGAATGAGGACCCATTTTTCCAGATGTCATGTTAATGTTGTTCTTCTTAAAAGGTACTTCAGAGGTTTGATCTTAGCAATGAGCTTTACTGTATGTGAGAGCATGTAGTGTCTCAATTTTTGTGATGCAAAGATGACTGCTAACCATGCTTTCTCAATAATGTTGTAATTGAGTTCATAGGAGACTAGTATTCTACTGATGTAGTAGATATCTCTTTCTTTTTTAGTTGCATCCTCTTGTGTGAGAAACACTCCTAGTGATGTAGTTGTAGCTGAAATATACAATAGTAATGGCTTTCCATTAATGGGTGCCATAAGAATAGGAGGAGTAGCTAGGTACTCTTTTAATTCTCTAAAGTTGGCTTCATAGTGTTCATCCCATTTAAAGGTGACCCCTTTATGTAGTAATTTGGTAAAGGGTTGAGCTCTATCAACAAGTTGTGACATGAACCTCCTGATTGATTGAAGTCTCCCTTGAAATGTCCTCATTTGACTGATGTTGCAGGGAGGAGTCATCTCTAGAATAGCTTTGACCTTTGTAGGATCTACCTCAATCCCTTTTGCTGAGATAATAAACACTAAGAGCTTTCCTAATTGGACCCCAAAGGCATATTTCTTTGGATTGAGCTTGAGTTGAAATTGCTCCATTCAATCTAATATCTTTCTTAAATCATCAATATGAGTTCTCATTTCTTTGGATTTAGCGAGGGTGTCATCTACGTAATCTTTCATGTTTTTATGCATCATATCGTGGAATATAGTAGTCATCACTCTTTGATATGTAGCACCGGAATTATTTAACCCAAATGGCATGATGTTCTAGCAAAAGGTTCCCCATGCACATGTAAATGCAGTCTTCTCTTGATCCTCAAGGGCAATTTTTATCTGATTATAGCCTGAGAAACCATCCATTAATGAATACATTTGGTAGCCTGATGTGAGGTCTATGATCATATCAATATTAGGCAGGGGGAAGTCATCCTTAGGACATGCCTTGTTTAAGTCTCTGAAGTTTGTACATATCCTAATAGATTTATCAGATTTAGATAGAGGGACTACATTGGAGATCCATCCTACATAATCAATGACTCCGATGAATCCAGCCTTCAACAATTTCTCTAGCTCCTCTTTCACTAGTAATGCAACATGAGGATGCATCTTTCTAAGTTTTTGTTTCATGGGTTTTATCCTAGGAGCTATAGACAAGTGGTGCATTATTAATTCAAGATCCAGTCTAGGCATATATGTATAAGACCATGCAAAGTTAATCTTCTTCTCTTTCAGGAACTCGGTGAATTGTGTCTTTTCCTCTTCTCACAAAGATTGTGCTAGGTGTACTATTTGAGGAACTTCAATTGTGCCCAAATTAACTAGCTATGTCAGTTCTATCAGAATGAAGATCTTTCTTGAAAGTGCTCAGGGAGGATATCAATAATCTCATCACTTGGTGCCTCTGAGAGGTTTTCACCATCAGATACATCTTTTTTTTTTACTATTTTAGGATCTGATACTGCCACAACATGGTTTTCACCATCAGTTCCCTTTTTTTTTTTTTTTCAATTTTTAACTGAGAAACTTGATATCCTCATGTGACATGTTCACGCTCCTTGCATTGGTGGAAGAAGGGTAGGGTTCACAAGTGTTTAGATAGCAAGCCAAGGTGTAGTCATTGGGAAAGTTGAGGATAGGAGTAGGATATGTACTGGTCCAATTAATTAGGTCTAGGTTTATCAAAGACAAAGAGTTGGACTCTAAGAAGGATAGCATCGCGTTAGTGTCAAGACCATTAACTGACATGACATGTCATGTTAAGTTAATTTCTTCAATGTTTAGATCAATAAGAGTTAGATTTTTGTTAAAAGGGTCATTGTTAGTTATATGTAGACTGAACTCTAATGACTCGTCAGTAGAACTTTCATCATCATCTCTTCATAAAAGGAGGCTTCTTTCTTGTCACCTCTGAAGTTCTTCTAGACTAATGAGAACAACAATCTCTCCATCAATGATTGTGGGAAGGAACTCTTCCTCTGCTTCAAGAATATCACTATTGTTGGGAGTAGTGTTAGAATGTTCATTGGGTGTTGATGGAGCCACAAAAATGTGAATCACATCTATTTCAATGTCCTCTATGGTGACAGAGAGATCGTCCCATTCATAATCATGAGAGTCTGTTACTTCATCATTAGACCTATTTAAGAATTATGCAATAGTTATCTGATGTACTCGGTTAGCCACCTGTGGATCAAAGTGTGGTAAATCAAGGATTTGTGTAATTGTGACTAACTGCCCCCAGTTAGGATGTGAATCCCATTGTCGGGGTGTTATCTCTATATCTATTGCTATCAATGGTATATCTGGATCATCTTCTATTGTGTCTCCTACCTCTTGATTATGAGCCTATGCTAACAAAGGGGTGCAAAGATCTTGTGGTACCTCAAAGCTTGGTACATAGCGCTCTCCTTGATATTTGGGATTCTCTTTTCCAACATGTAATAATATTTCATAGGACCATGGCTCTAGTTCTATCTCCTATGTTTCATCACTCCCTTTGTTAGAGATCAGACTATCTTTTGAAGCAGGTTTGTCAGATTCAGTATTAAAACCTAGTCTTGTTTTGTGATGCAACGTGGGCAACTAGAAGCTTCAAAAGGTCTCACAATAGGGTAAGGTACCCTATGTTGTTTTCTTAGTGAGATCACAAGACTTTACACTTATCACAAATGTAATAGAAGGACTGATGCAAGGTTCTCACAACCCCAAAACCCTAAGGGTAACCTAATCACTAGGTTTACCAATCCTCCAATACCAACTATCTAGGTTGGTCTCATAAGCCAAGTGACCCTTATTCACAAGAATACCCAAAAAGTGACATGTAGGAATAGGGGTGACCTATGCTTGTAGTTATGGTCTATTTAGGTCCCTACTTATTAGTTCCACTAGTTCTTTCACTTAAAGACAACTCATACCCCATGGTTGCTTCACAAACCTATGTTTTTGCTTATAGCCTTTTCCAAAGGGAATTTTGATCTCATCTAAGATTTCTCCACACAAATAAAAGAACTAATCAGTTTTTTAGATACCCTTTATGACCAAAGACTTTGGACTAAAGTCTTGGAACTTGGAATTGAAAAGAAGGCAGAATGGTGAACCAATTTGCTCTACCAATTAGCCCTAATTAGGCCTCCAATTACACTAAAAGTACCATTTAGATACATCCAATTCCAAAAATGAATATTGGACCATGTTAGGGGATGTATAAGTGTCTTCTCCTCTAACCTAGAGCCTCTAATCAATCCCAAGACAAAAGATATGACTATTGTCCTAAATCAGGATAGGTGCATACATGTGCATATACACCTAGGGCATCAATTCTTTCCCACTTCCCTGCAACTTGAGAACCCTATCTTGTAGAATGTTTAAAATCATCCTAAGAAAAATCTTTCCACCAAGGGGAATTAGATTCCCATGGTGGAAATTGGAGATACACCTAATTCTTCTTGAAACCCTGAATTAGGGCCTACAATTCAGGCAGTGGGTTTGTAAAATCTATAACTTGCAAACTATAATCAATCAAGGAATGAAATCAAAAGAAAAGGGAAGAAGACTCAAACCAATATCCCCCTATGTCAGATTCACATTCTTCTCTAGCAATACCTGTCTGTACACGATGACTGTCTTCTTTAGAATGCAAGAAAATGGTTATATTTTAAGTATTTCAAAATAGTAAGTACATCATTAGCCTACAACCCGCCTGAAAGGGATATTTTAGGCACTCCAAATGGTTACAAACCATGTTTGAACCAACTTGACCATTTGGGAGTCTAATTTCAAAAAGTTGTTAATTTTTCTCAAAAGTTGCTTGGCAACTTTTGAGCAACTTTTACATTTTATGCACTTTTACAAATCTAGTCACCAAATTTGGTCAAGATATTATTGATATGATCCCTAGTGGATAAAAACTCTAAAAACTCAAAAACAACCTATTTCTAGGGCTTGGGTTCATAAGTGACTCATAGTGACCCAAGGGCTTATATTGTGCCAATCTTGGTACTATGGTCTTGGGTGATCCCACAATAGTGGGTTACACTTTTTCGGAGGAATAAACTCCTCACGAATCCACGAGGTGGGAGGATTTAGTCAGGTAATTTTGATATAAAGTACCTGATTGTTTCAATTGAAACATTAATATTTTTGATCGAAACTACCTTTTTTGCTTAGTTTCTATCGAAACTAACCTAGTTTCGATCGAAACTAAGTTAGTTTCGATCGAAACTAACTTAGTTTCGATCGAAACTAACTTAGTTTCGATCGAAACTAAGCTAGTAAAGATTTTAGTGGGATTTTGACCCATATGCATGTTAAACTAAGAAATTACTTTCGATCTAAACTAATTATTTTTGATCTAAAGTACTTTCTATCAAAAGTACTTTCTATCGAAACCCCCAAAATTGAGGCTATCTGCAAAGGCTAACAGAAATCTACAGTTTTCATGGCTTTGAGGCTCAAGCACGAGGCTCAAATGGAAGAATAGGGACACCTCCTTTTGCATCACACAAGTACTCTGAACAAGCTTTCTAAAAAATATAGATTTGAAAATTTTTGAATTAATTAGGTCTATGTATTTTGGTGTGCATCAGATGTAGGTTTTTTATCCAATATAAACTTCCAGGTTTGACGTTCAATGTAAAATAGTAGAAAAGAGAAAAAAAAATTTGAAAAATAACAGTGCCCTCCATCTTTGAGTCTTCTTTCTATCAAAAAAATAATAATTGAATTTTGATAAATACACAACAAGTTATCAGCTACGCAATCAACGTATGTCACAATTACGGTTTACTCTACTTCAAACATTCATAAAATATGCAACAATCATGATAATGTCATCAAACCAATTGCATGCCCTCTGTATGGATGTTACAAAACCAAATTTGAAAGAAGTGCATTGATATCTATTTTAGAAAAAAAGTTATGTTGTACGAAGTCATTGTACCTTTTTGAAAATGACATTTTCAGCAACATAGCAGTTATAGTGGGAGAAAAAAAAAACCATTAAAATAAATTCAAAAAAAAATTAAAAAAATATATTTACAATCTAGACAGAAAATCCTAAAAGACTCTAGTTTGCTTCATCTTCCGATTTCAAATAGTTTAACGACAATATGCATCCAAATGTGAACATTTTTCTCAAAATGTAGACTTCAATGTCCATTTAGGCAAAAAAGTGTAACCCACTATTGTGGTATCACCCTCTTACATGGTGACCCAATGACTAACCCTAGAGTGTTTGTGTTTGGAAAGGCCTCTTAGGACCTTGAATGAACCCCTAGGGTCCATAGGAGCATGTGGTTTAGTTTGGGTGATCCTACACCATACTCCCCATGAGATGAGAACTCAAGTTCCCACTTGAGGATAGTTGAGTAACAATGGTGCCATGTTGTTTGATCTGGTCTTCAGTCATCCAGGTAGCATCTATGGAAGGAATACCTTTCCATTTAACTAAGTACTACATTTATTTGTTCTTTCTTGTCTGCTTCAAGACTTTGGTGTCCAAAATGGATTCCAATTCCACTGGCTTGCTTGGTGGGAGATTGGGGACATAGTCTTCATCATTCAAACCTGTCTAGTTGCTTTTATCATTTGGTTGATCTATTGTGCCCTTATAGGGAGTTAGGTCTACAACATTGAATATTGGAGAAATTTTCAAAGTGGGAGGAAGAGAGATCTCATATGCATTCTCACCCATTGTGTTAAGGATATTGCATGGTCCAACTTTTTTCGTGTGAAGTTTGGAATATCTACCCTTAGGGAGTCTCTCTTTCCTCAAGAATGCCCATACTTTGTCGCCAACTTTGAAGTGGATTTCCCTTCTTCTTTTGTATGCATGTTCCTTGTATTTCAAAGTTGATTTTTGGAGTGTTTCTTTCACTTCATGCTGCACCTTTGTTATAATTTTTTCTAGTTCTTGTCCTTGAGCACTGATTCTAAAATTAGATGGAAGTTCTACTAGATCCAATGGTCCTTTGGGATGAAGACCATATACTGCTTGGAAGGGGGTCTTTCCTATTGACCTGTTCATAGAATCATTGAAAGAAAACTCTTCTTGGGGAAAGATTACATCCCAAATCTATGCATACTATTTGGTTAGGCATCTTAGGAGATTGCCTAAGGATCTGTTTACTACCTCAGTCTGACCATCCATTTGTGGATGATAGGCAGAGCTGTAGGTTAGGTTAGTGCCAAGTTTATTGAAGAGTGTCCTCCAAAAATGGCCTTGAAACTTCACATCCCTGTCAGATATAATTTTTTGAGGCAAACCATGGATCCTAACTACCTCTTTAAAGAAAAGATGTTTAATACGAGAAGCATCATTGGTGCTTTTACATGGTACAAAATGGACCATTTTACTGAACCTATCCACTATCACAAAAACACTATCAAACCCTTATTTTGTTCTAGGAAACCCCATGAAAAAATCCATTGAGATTGATTCCCAGGGCCTAGAGGGAATTGGTAGAGGTTGATATAACCCCTGAATTGTTGACACACCTTTTTCTTGCTGACAGATGGTGCAAGTTTCAATAAAATTCTTGACATCATTGTTCATCCTTGGCCATGTTGGTTGCACTTCGCGTTTTTGCTAAAATGCCTATTTCCTTGCTCTCCCCTATGAAAATTTTCAGGTGCTCATGCTTATTCCTTGCCAAAATTGTCAAAATCCTGATAAACCCTGAAAAAACCCTAAGGCCAAATGTTAAACGATGTATTTTAAACCCTTAGCCATGTCTTTCTATTTCTTCATTACCTTTTTCAGTCACTAAAGGCATGTGCTTTTTAAAAAGTTTAAGTCAGGTCGCTTGATCGCGTGACCCAGAACGAATATGCCAAAACATCTCCCGACTTTGATTTTTCCTTTGTGTCGCGTAGTCTTGATAAGAAAATGAATATTCCCTCAGTGTATTGAGACTTAGCGATCTTTCTTTGGTCGGGTTGTCGCTTGATAATCATAATATGAAGCTTTAAAAGACACGGGACCCACCTCAGTTGGGTGATCGCAAGAAGATTTTGAAAGTCAATGAATTGTCTCCTGACTTTGCGCTTTCTTCATGTCGCGTGATCGCTGGATCAGGACATTCAAACAGTTAAGGATTTTCTTCAGTCGTGTGGTCTCGTGATATTTGGCGGTTAAGACATAACAGTCCCGACCCAGCGACTAACAGTTATAGGTTAAGTGATTTCCCTCAGTCGGGATGTCGCCAGAACAGGAGTGATGAGTCAGACTTCCAGAATGCATAAAGTGGACGAAGTAATAGATGACATCTGTCATATGGCTAGTGGTTGTCGTGTGATCGCTAGATAAAGAAAGGGATCAAGCGATAAGGAGACTTAAGTCATGTTACCCTCGGTCGCGAAGTCTCATGATATTTTAAGGGTATGTGAAAATGTAAAGTGATTAAAAGACAGCCGTTCAATGAAGAAGTAAAAGAATCTAACGATGGTCGCTAATTCTGGTGATAAAAGTGCCCCTGGGAAAAATTCCTTCCGACTCAGCGATTAAGGTATGTCGCGAAGTCGCTGAAAACAGAGAAAGGGTACTTTTTCAGTAAAAGATTATATTAAACTTATCACCCGACTCAGCGACCAAAGGGTTGTCGTGAAGTCTTGAAAAGAGAAATGAGGATCCAGAGACTTGGCAATTACCATGAAATGTTAAGTGCAATGGTTGGTCACGTATTCTGGAGATGAAAACTGAGTTAAGGTTAACTCCCTGCGACTAAGATTTTCACATAGTCGCCTGATCGCTGGAGAGACTTGGGTTACCTGAGGTAAAGGATTACTGTTGTCGCCAAATCTGATGATCAAACCATGGTTAAGAGATAACACTCATGATAAAGAGACTTTATGAGGTTGTGAGGTCGCCAGATAAACAGGATCTAGAAAAGCGACGCCAAGTGGAGGACATGACAGAGAAGATCAAGCCGGCGGCCAATCAGATAAAAGAATTTTTGATTACTGTGTACAAAAGGTAGCTAAGATTAATGACAGAGAACAAATCACAGAGTGCCATGTCAGCTGTCTTAACCATTTTTGTGATTGCGCCAAAATACTCATGATTTAAATTTGATTTCCTGTCACCTCGAGAAACTACGGCTAGGTTTTTGAATGTTTCATGGCATATTGAATTAATTGCAGAACTGACGTTTCTAAAATTTGAGCCATGTACTCTGAACCTTGTGGCTATAAATAGAGGAGTCTGCATTCATTCCTGTTCACCGTATTTTGTGATTTCAGAGCTAAGTTATTGTTTTAGAGAAAAAGGTGATATTCAGAGCTGTTACAGTGTTCTCAAGTGATTGAATTTTCTAAGTGATACAGAGAGCTCTGCTTAGATTTGTTTCAATATTGTTCAAACCAGAGATTCTAAGTGCTAGCAAGAATGAGTACTGCTATGAGCATGGCTTCAACCAGTGGAGGCAGTGGAGATGATCCCAAAGGAAAACCTAGTTTCTCAGACAAATTTTTGCAGCTGCTACCAGGGTCTACTCAAAATAGAAAGATTGATGCTGGTGTTTTTAAAGATGACTTCAAGTACATCAGGGATGCAGTCACCCCAGGAATAATAGGTTATTCTCTGTTTACTTATTTTTACAAGAATTCTGATAAGCCTATCCCTGTGTCAAATCCTTAGATATCTGGACTGGGTAGGTTATTAGTACCTGATGTTTTCCTTGATGTTGACCTATTTCTAGAATTGGCTAATCACTATGATGTATTAACAAAGACCATCAAAAGGGAAGATGGCACTAATTTGCTTGTGTTAAATCAAAATTCTTTTATGCAAGCTTTTGGCCTGTTTAGCACCATGTCAACCAAAATTGACATGAAGAAGCAAGAGAAAAGATATACCAATAAGCCTGGTGTTGCTAGGGGCTTATTGAAAAAGCATATGCCACAAGAAATATGAGATCATATAAGTCCTCAGACTGGAGCTTACCCATATTTTTCCAAGGACTTGTATTTCTATATCAAGTACAATGCCTATGCTCTTTGCAGAGTATTAGGAATAGATGGAGATGCTGAGAGAATAGGCCATGGCATCTTAATGACGGTCTTGGACCTACAGGAGATTCATTCCAGCACAAGCTATGATTATATCCAGCATATAATCGATGAGATGCATGAGGGTTTCATCACTACACAAAAGAAATTGAAAAACCCTGGGGGGAAGGATGAGCCTAAGTTTTTACATTATTCAGTTCTGATGCACCTTCTCTTTACTTCAATTTTCCAATCATGGAGCCTGACAATTTGTCTCCACATAGATCCTTTCAAGGACATCCTAATCCTATCCAGTTTTGGGTTAGGGTTTGGAAATTTACCTCCAGGGATTGTGATTTTTGTGCTTTTGAGAATTGGATTGTGTTTCCAGTGATAAAGAGCCTAGGAGTCAGAAGGACTAGGATTCCCATAAAGTTCATTCAACTATTGAGACCTTGTGAATATCTGGAGAATTGGCCTGGAAGTCACAATTGGGGTGACTTCTATCTAGAGGAGAATTTTACCATTCTTAGAGTGTATGGGTGTGTTCATCCACCCCATATTTTACCGTATCATGTACCCATGAGAGTAGTTCATCTGGCAGCTAATGTTGACAGATAATGAACATTTTACTCCACACAAGAAGGGGACCATAACCTCTAGGCAATTCAGAATTGCACATTTCACAATAGGGAAGAATGCCATAGATGAAGTGAGCCAGTGGCTAGGAAAATTTAGAATGGGGGCAACCCCTTACAGATACATAGACCCAGAAGGCTTCATGGCAATGGTCATAAAATCATACACTCCCACCATTCCAAATACAAATGTACATTGTGAGTGTATTGAAGAAGATACTACAAGAAATAACCTGGATGAGGATGACATCCATGCAAAGAGGTTGAAGATCCAAGAGTTGCTG
>MU226729.1:280367-313697 GCA_018584345.1 Thuja plicata
GGGTTCATCTTCAATCATAGGTGCATATTCATAGTATCTTTCTTGAATCATAAACTTCTCATCAATTTTTACATGAGTACTTTCAATTATATTTTTCAATCTCAAATTGAAACATCTATATGCTTTGCTTTTTGTAGAGTCACCAAGGAAAATACCTTCATCACTTCTAGCATCAAACTTACCAACACCATCATCTCTCTTGATGTAGCACTTTCTGCCAAAGATTGTGAAATATTTTACTGTAGGTACTCTTCCAAACCAAAGTTCATAGGGTGTCTTATCTACACCTGGCCTCAATTGAGTTATGTTGATAGTATAGACTATTGTGTTCACTGCATCTCTCCAATATGTGTGTACCACTTTTCCTTCAATCATCATGGTGCATGTTGTATCAAGTATGATCTTGTTCCTCCTTTCTGTAATCCCATTCTGCCAAGGGGTTCTAGGTGCACTCAACTATCTTTTTATTCCATGCTCTTCACAATAGTCATAAAACTAATCAGAGGTGAACTCTCCTCCTCCATCTGATCTCAGACATTTCAGTTTTAATCTGGATTCATTCTCAACCTTAGCTTTGAATATTTTGAACTTTTCAAAGGCTTTAGATTTCTCCCTTAAGAACGCAACCCACATCATCCTAGAAAAATCATCAACAAACAAAATGAAATACCTTTCTCTGTAGTATGATCTTGTTTGGGTAGGACCACACAAATTTGTATGCACTAGGTCCAATTTGTTCTCAGCTAAGTTCTGCTTGCTTCTGAAGGAACTCCTTACATGCTTTACCATAACACATTGCCTACATATAGTGTCAATAGGTCTTGCAATACTAGGAAGGTCTCAGACTGCCTTAACATTGCTGATCTTTACTATATTATCAAAGTTGATATGACAAAGTCTCTTGTGCCATAACCAACTGTCATCCACCTTTGCAACAAAATAACTTACATCAGAATTGAGCTTAAAAACATTACCTTTTATTTTGGAGCCTGATGCAATCATGTCTCCATCCTTGTTGTTAATGATACACTTGTTGTCTTTGAACTCCAAATGATAACTGTTGAGGGGGTTTTGCTGACCAGGTCCGCCAACAGTCATAAGTTGTCACCGAGTTTCGGGGATACCGGCCAACTCTGCCTCCAAAGGTTATCTGGGTGAAATGAATTCCCTTGGCCTTCAAGCACCTGGGTGTCGGGTCACGATGGTGCGGGGCTCGGTTGGGAGAAGTGAATATTTTTGAGGGGGATAGCTGGTTTCTTCAACTCATCATCTCCAGAGATTCAATAAAGTGAGGTTTCCCCTAGCATTCTACACTTAGCAAATAAAGTGAAAAAGATCCTGCAGGGTTAGAAAGATTTCATTTAACTATAGTCATGCTGAAATATTCGGACATCGATAATACCCTGATAGACTACACTAAATACCGAAGAAATACATAACCATCAGCTAGCATTTTATCAGTAGCAGAAATAAAGAGGTTGTTAATCTACTTTAACATATCAGAGTAGAAGACATCTGGAACATTAAACCATGAAATACCATTAACTTAGAAGCAGGAATGCCAACAACATCATTTCCGAGAATTCTTCCTTCTTCATTAATATCCTTTCCAGCAAGCACTAGTGCGTGATACAACGATGGCTCCAGGGGAGCATCTAACTATATAGGATAGAACAATGGAACATTGAGCTCTGTAACTAAAATGAGGAATCACTTGCTATTTCTATGGACAAAAAAATCATCAATTTTGTCGACCCTTGGAAATGGGTCGGTCTGCCTATTTATAAAAATCTCTTCTAACCCTAACCTTATTTACATCATGTTTTAATAAAATATAATATCTGGGGTCCGGTACTACCTATGCCACCCTAAAAAAGACCTAGAGATGGAATAGGTCTGCCATGTCAGAAGAATAAGACAAGAATATACATCGAAAGAATCAGTCTTGAGAAGAGAGCCGGAGAGGAGAAAGAAGAAAGTAGGTCCCCTCGGGACCGAGGCTACATGCCTCATAAATGGAAAATGTGGCACCCTATCTCTGATGTGCCAGGTGTACCCTTGAGCAGTGCCTCAAGAAGACCACCCTGTCAGAAAACCAACTGCCAAGCTGACACCCTTTGATGTGGCCAACTACCTTCTGACAACCTTTATCAACCACTACTGAAAGTGACCGGTCGGCCTTGAGGACCGGGACACGGATCACTTTAAAGAATAAAAAATTTTGGATCTGGGACTCCAGGATCTGGGAACTTACGTCCCCAAAAGAATAAAGAATACTCAACACTCAATTTTTCCCCGGCCTCCGAAAAAAGTTCAAGGTTGTTTATTGTCGTTGAAGGCCTGGAGGAGGCGAGAAATTCCATCCTCATCTATATCTTTTAGGCTGGCCCTTCTATGCTTGGCCACTTCAACTCATTCCCCTAGGTCCAGAACATTTTCTTTGAATTCATCTACCATCCTCGCCACGTCATGACCTTTAAGTATCATGCTAGTTAATTTCGCCATCTGGGCCCCATCCATCCCCTCTGGGAATTGATACCAGGATTTCATTATTTCATCAAAACTCCCCAAAAATGAATCTTTAGGGGTATATGTGTCTGTGCTAAGGGGATCAGCCCTGGAAGCCTTTATTACAAAAGACTTATATAAATTAGAAGAATATTTTATGGTATTTACCTTTCCTTGCAAGGACTCTACCAGTTGCTTGGTTACCTCCAATGTGAGGTCAAGTCTGGAGTGCTGAGTTTTTACAAAATCAAATGACTCTTCACCCAGAATTTCAGACTCAGAAATCATGTCTTCTCCCAAGGTAAGGAGCTCTTCGAGCTCCACCTTCCACGCTTGGTAATTTTTAGTGTCACTCTCCCACTGCTCAATAACCGCTTTCGCCTGATGAATAACTTACCAGGCCGTGTATAGATCTGGGAGAGTGGATGCCAGGAAACACCGGATGTTTCCTATCTATAGCGTGACCCATTCATCCACTACTTGGGCCTTCTTTTTCATTACTCGCAGGGAGTCTATGTCACTCTATGGTAATTCTTCTGGTGTGGAGGTCTCCGGAGGAGCGGCATTGATGGGTCAGGCCAGCTCAATAAGCAACCACACAAGGTTTGCATTCTTTTCCTTCTTAGCCTTGAGCCTCTGGGCCTCTTTCTCATATCGGGATTCCACTGCCCTTGCTGCCTCCTTTAGCAAGTCTACCTCACCTTTCTTTCCCCTTTTGCCTAGGGATACCTCTGCAACATTGTAATCTGTGGGCTCCGTAGTTGCTTCATCGGCGTCTGGGGGAGGTGTTGCCACAACGAAAACTATTTCTCCACCCGACCCAGTTCGAAGAGTGTGAACTATCTGGGCTTTCTTTGCCTTTGGTGGGGCCTGAACTTGGGCCATCATTTTGGCCAGGGAGAGGGGAATCATAGGAGCGGACTGAGATTTTCTTTTCCTGCTCTCTATTAGCCACTGAGGTGGGAGGGGTGGCCTTCCTGCCAGATTTTTTTCTCCCGATTCTTTTCCAGTGTCTGGTGGCTGTTGCTCCTTAGCAACGTAGACCTCATCCATTCCTCTCCCTGCCTCAACTTCTTCTACAGCAATATTCTTTTCAATCTCCATCTCCTTAGCCTTGTCCTGTATGTCAAAAGCTGGGTCTGGACCCTGGTAGGCTTCCTCAGGGATTTCTTCTTTGAGCTGCTCTTCTTGTTTCTCTTCTCCTTCTTGTTCTTCTATTAGGGCCTTTTCTTCTATTGGTACCTCTTTCGGCAGTAGGGGAGGTGTCAGGCCAAGATTTAGAGTTTGGGCCACCGTGATCACCCGCCCAAAGATCACTCCTGAGAGTGGCCCTTGGAACTTCGCGGTTGGGGTTACGATTATTCCCGAAGGTCCAGTTCCCCCAGCAGATTCCATTTGTTCACTTGGTTTTTTTTCGTCCGCTCCCAGACCTTGCATTGCTTGAGCCCCAGAGATAATCTCTGGTTCTGGCTCCTTTTCCTTCATCTGCTGCTCTTGCCCTTGCGCAGGCTCTTGCTCAATATATTCTTGTTCCACAGCCTCTTGTTCTTCCCTCGGGACTTCTGCTTCTGCTTGTGTATCGTCCCCCTGTAAATTCTTGAATTCGTCGGCTACAAATACATAAAATTCCTCTTCTAGAGGGGGACTAGCCAGGACCTCTATGGGCTCTGTTTCTTTCTCTGATTCCAGGGAACTAGAAGAAAGGATCTCTACTTCTCGGGGGAGGGATGCCTCCGGTGCTAGTACCAGCTCTGCTTTGGCCTGTTTGATGTGCTTCCTCTTCCTCTGGGTAACCAGACGAGGTCCCGCGTCTTTTATTGCCTCTGCTTCTAGCGGATCCACCCCCATCGCCTTGACCATTAAGGCTGCCAATGATGGGGAGGAAGGAGGATGAAGTGGCCTGGTCATAAGTGGTGGGGTAGCCAACTTCATTATCAATTGCTCCCTCATTTGTTGGGAGGCCGCCACCGACTATTTTATTTTTTCTGTAATGGGGACTTCTTGCACAGAAGGGGTTGTAGCTATTTTTTTTCCCTTATCTGCCCCCTGCGAAGAAGTCCCGGCCCCCGGGGTCATTTTTGGTACCGGTGGCAGAGTTAACTTTGGCGCCGGCTGGGCTGCTCGACGGGTACTCCCAAGGAATACCTTCTTGAAATAGACATGGCTTCTCTCGACCACCTCTCCAGTGAATTCTTCAATCATGGGCTCCTCCTGAGCGGCCCAATTTACCGATGGAAGGGCCTTTTTGTCAATCCCCTTTTCCTTGTACTGGGGATCGATGGTGGGGGCGGCGTCTGAGAAATCTGCCAGGAACTTATGGAGTTTCAATTTATTCATCATGTCGGCCATCATTCTAATATAGTGCCAGTTTTGCACATCCACATCATCCTAGCAATCTGCCCAGAAGTCCTCCATATGTATGTGATGGGGCTCTGAAGCCCGAGGAATTACCGCTGTAATTTTGCCATGCAGATCAAAAAATTTCTGTACTAGATAAAATTCTTGTAAGTTATAACTTTTTAGCTCATTATCTGCCTCCTTTGCGGCGGCCAGACTACATGTGTAGTTCCCACAGGTGATTGGGAATGGGATGTTCAGGATCTTCTTGAGGGAAAAGAAGGCATGTACCTCCATTATTTGCCTGCAATATTCCAGCCGCAGGATCTTGTCCCCACAATGCCTGGGTAACAAGTAGGGTTTTCCAGACAAGTCAGTGACCCTAATGTATGTATGCTACTAGAACTGAATATAATAGTGCCCATAACTATGGACCAACTTCATCGCCTCAGTAGACAGGCGGTATCCGGCATCTTGGGTGGGTGTAAGCAGATGGTAGTAAATGAATGCGTCGTTTACTCGACAAAAATTGGGAAAGCTGGCCTCCCATTGAATTTGTGAGAAATGGTCCCATGGTGCTTTTTATCCTGGCCCAACCCTGAGTACGCTGTCAGTAAGTAGGCCATTGGAATGGGGCCTCTACTGCGCCAAGGCCCAGAAAACATAAGAAGACATATAGAACTTCTTTTTCTGGTTCAACTGCTGAAACTGGGAGTCGACATGGTTGGAGATTATTGTCGCCCAATCGAAGAATTCTCCCTTGGTGGAGATGCCGAGGAGGAAATAGTACATCCATTTGGCAAAATCTTGGGTGGAGGGTTGCCCGAAGACCTAGGCTAATGCTATCATCCCCATTTGGATGCTCTCCTTGAATTCAGAGTGGGGAATCTCTATCTTCATTCTCTTTGGGTCCCTCTTCGGGGCCTTGAGCTAGTGGGTATTCATGTATACCCAGGCAGCATCCTCCAATTGTGTAAACTGGGCTAGGGCATCGGTCCTTGTAACCACTGTGGCCCTATCAAATTGTGGGATACCCAGGCCTGCCTGGAATGTAACTGGGTCGAGGGACACCAGTAAAGTGGGGTATCCTATGGGTTCTGTAGCTGCGAGCATGACGGCTCGGACAGAGGAGTTGTAGTTGCTCACCAATGTTATAATAAGCTTTGGAGATTGCACAGAGCACGGGAAGAAGGCCGCTCGGAGGATTCTGGAGCCTCCGACGTTGATTGCTATCTGATCTCTAGCCTGTCGCTGGATGTGCGTTACCTTCACCAAGGCCTGCATTTCTGCCCAAGTTCTGACATTGGTGTCGGTCATCAGTTTTACCTTAGAGTCAATCTTTGAGCCCACAATGACATTATCCTGTACAAACTTCATGGTGAGGGGAAGCTTTTCTAGGGCTCTCTCCATCTTGGATTTTATGTCTGCCCTGGTCTCTGTTGCAACTGGTAGCTCTAGACTTTCGGGCGGAGATGACGCAGATGCCTTAGACATGTTTGGAAAATGAACTCCGGGAACCTGCAAGGCAAAGCGACCATCAGAACATATTTATCGAAGTAATAATTCCAGGATCTGGATATCTTACCACCATGGTATTTTCCTTCCTAAAAATTTAGTATCATGCAAAGGCAACCGAAAAGTAAAAACATATCATAAACTTAAAACCTTCATTACACATCCAGGTCTGGGAGTTTTTATCACACTTGGCAAGGACACCGGATGGATGGTGGTAAGAGACCCAAGGCCCGGGGAAATGACCATTAGCAAGGATGTGTAAAAATCCAAGTCATCAAGCCCATGTGGGCACCACGTGTGGAGGTATTAAATGGAAGTAATGGCGATGACAGCGGAGCCAACTATCCGAACGCGCGAAAAGGGAAAGCCACTTGGCTGGAATTGATTATGTGCATGGGACATAAATGAGGTTCTGACAGACTTCATAGAAGAGAGAGAAAACCGCCTATTTGAAACCGGCCGAGAGCCGAGTTTCAAACAGGTGGTTTCTTCCCAAAGCGAGTTCGAAGGCAAAAAACTAGAAATAGAGGTGACTCGACCAGCTTGTCAAGCCACCCGGAAGGATATACATGGAGCTGAGGGATATATACATAGAAATGAGGAGATATACAAGGGTTACATATAGCTATGCACATATATACATTAATATACAGCGTGAGATGATGCCCACAGGAAAACCAGACAAGGCAAAAACACACATATATACAACTATTTACATTATTTTACAAATAGACCACTTCTGCACGGAGGGTGGACAACCCTCTGGCAGAGCTGACCCACCAACGGGTGGCAAAACTAGAAGACAATAGACCAGACAAGATAGAGAAACAAAACAAAACCAGACAAAACAAAAACCAAACAAAACCAAAGAAAGCCAGAGAGCGAAAGCAAAACAGAGAAGCGGGAAAGCGGAAACACCAACCTGAGAACACAGAAGATGGAGGAAAAGGAGGATTTACCGCAGGAGCTCTGCAATAGCTCAAGTTGCCAAACGGTCAGAATCACCACCACAAAGCACTCGTATTTTCCTAAGAACAACTGAAAATGTTAAGCACTGATTACCAAAAACTCTATGCAAATGCTCTGTTAATCGCTTTAAAATCACTCTCTAATTTTGTTATAAGTGCTTGAAGGTTTTAATCGTGGTAAGTGTGAAAGTGACAGATGACATCTATTTATACCCGTGGTAAAAAGGTAATCCTCTTTCTTCCGGCGATCTCCGGACAAGCAGAACCTCTGGACTCTGGGCCCGAGGATTCCTTGCGATGATATCCCTAAGGACATCATGGCTAAGAATCCCAGAGTCTGAAATCCAATTTCCAACGAAGGGCCGCCTCCAGGACTGGAGTCCTAGAGATGAAAACCAAACAAACAACGCACCACGTCGGGGAAGAAAACCCTGGAGAAAGAAAACAAAAAGGAAAGAAAGACAAGGCAAAGCCGAAAGCAAAAGCAAACAAACGCAAAAAAAAGGGGGACCCAACATTTTGCACACAAAATGTAGGGACAGGGATGCAGGGCATAACAAATGGCGACTATCTGGGACAAATGCCTTAGCGCATTTGAGAACTATAGAATCTCTGGTTAGCAAAATTAGAACGAGCCACCCACCAGAGCGTCTGACAGGTGAAGAGCAACATATCTGAGAGAATCCAACCACATAGGAGTCAGTCCGCAGTCTTTCACCAGTGGTGTCGTGTGTGCTTTGGAAGGAAATCAAGCCGATGACCTCTGGGAGGAATAGAGGAGTACTAATTACATCGAACCAGTCGTTCATTCGCTTGCTTTCCCCGAAGACCGGAGTTTCGTCCCACTTTTCTTCTTGTTATTTTATTTGTTTCTGGGTGGGGAAGGCGGTAATTCTTTCACCATTAAGCTTAATCTTAGCTGATTTTAATGGCGGTACTTCTTTCACCTGCCCACTTATGTTTAGATGTTTGAAGAGAGGATAAAGCTCCAGACCCGGGAAGAATTCTTTAAAGTTTCAGACCTGGGTCAACCAATTAGTACAACCGATCTACCCTCAGTGTGTCCAATTACTTGTTCCTTATATTATTTGTGTTCACTGATTGCCAGACTCCCAGAGACAACACCCGATGGAGATTACTCAAAATGTGTCATAACCCGTAAAAACAACCCCGAAGATCGGGTTGATTCCACCGTGCTAAAGATAGATTCTAAAGTTCACCATGCCATGGACATCATACCAGAAGCCAGAGTTATGCGAAGCATTCCAATCCCTGCAAGACAGAACAAAATGCCTTGACCAAAAGAAAACTGAAAACAAAAACAAAAATAGCAAAAGAGGACCATCCCGGAGGACAGTCAGCAAGAATATTTACAGGACGGGATACCTCACAACGAGACACCTGGGAGAGATATTTACAAGTGGAAGGCTTTACATATAATACAACTTAGGACGAACTTACCCTTATTCAAAGTAGCGTTTGAGAAACTATCCATTAACGGGCAATGCGACAGGTTCCACAGTCAGGGTGTTAAGGTGGTAAGTGTTTGCCCCGCAGATTTCTGAGATCAAGTATGGTCCGAGCCAGAGCCGCTGGAACTCGGTATGCTTTCCTTTCTTTTCCCAGGCCTTGTCCCATAATAGGACCAGATCTGAAATCTGAAAAGCCTTGTATTGGGCTCTTCTGTCAAACGATCGTTTTACCACTGCTTGATGATGCGCGAAATGTTCAAGGGCTGTGTCTCGCTGTTCTTCCATTCACACCAGATTTAGAAGCTGAACCTCCACGATGTTGTCCCTGTCGCTAAATTCCTGCATGAACTATAAAACTGGGATCTGTAAGTTGACTGGGAATACAGGGTTCTGACCATAAACCAGATGGAATGGGGATGTTCCCAGGGTGGCTTTGACATGAATATGATCAACCCAGAGGGAAAATTTCAACTTTTGATGCCAATCCCAGGGATTCTGTTCTAACAGGTGTTTGATCACTTCAAGTAGATTCTTGTTTGTTGATTTAGCAACGCCGTTTCCCTAGGGGTAATAGTTGATGGAGAACTTCAGCGTGATCTTTTGATTGTAGGTCCATTCAAGTAGCTATGCCGAAGAAAACGTCGGACCATTGTCACATACCAAAGTAAAGGGCATTCCAAACCTTGTGACGATATTTTCTTCCAAGAATTTGATAACTATGTCTGCCGTGTTGTTTTTTCAAGGTATAGCTTCAGACCACCGAGTGCAGTAATCAGTAGCAGTAAGGATGTATCGGTGGTTGGCAGACGAGTTGGGTTTGATCTCCCTGATGAAGTCGAATGCTCATTAGGAAAATAGCCTAGCCTCGTAGACTGGTTACAAAGGCATAGTCGGGTTACGTTCACGATGCGCTGCAGTCTGGCAGGTATGGCATTTCTTGACGTGAGTGTAAAAGTCCTTGAATATACAGGGCCAATAATATCCAGCTTGAAGGATCTGATGGGCAGTGACATCGGCTGAGCCATGCCCAGTTCCAAACTATCTGTGGAATTCATCAATCACTCTTATAGCCTAGTTTCTGTCGATGCACTGGAGGTACACTCCCTCGTAGTTTCTGCGGTAAAATGCAGAATTTTTAATCATGAAGTGGGCACTTTTCATCCATAGGGCACGGCGTTTGTGGCGAGGTAACCCCTCTGGTCACTTATTGTTTAGTAGCAAGTATACCAAATCGGTGTACCATAGATCTTGGGTAATGGACTCCACCGTGTAAGTCTGACATTCTATGCGGGGAGTCTCTTCTGCCATCGCTCGACTTAGTCCCTGGCCCTGGACTATCTTCATGGGCTACATTTCTAAGTCATAGTCCTGGAGAATGACCGTCCACTTCCCCCATCTCTCACCCAATTCACTCTGCATCAGCAGAGACTTGATAGCCTGGTCCAAAATGATAGCATGCACCTTGCTACGAAGAATATAATGCCAGAATTTCTTCATGGCGCGAACTAGAGAAAAGGCCTATTTTTCTAGTGATGAATACCAGACTTCGGCGTTCTTAAAGGGGGAACTCGTGAAAGCTATGGGTCGTTCTTCCCCTTCAAGCTTTTGGGTTAGTACTGCCGCAGCAGAATGTGGTGAAGCAAATGAGTAAATGTAAAACAGAAGGGAATAGTCTGGACTAGCCAGGATGGGTGCCTCCATTATTGTCTGTTTGATCTGGGCGAATGCCTATTTTGCCTCAGGACTCCACTCAATCTTGGTATCCTTCTTCATCATCTCATTGAGCAGTTTGACTATTTCTGCGAATCCCATAATGAACCGCCGGATGAAGTTGATCTTCATGAAGAAGGACCACATCTCTTTCTTGCTGTCTGGCATTCATAAGTTTAGCAATGCTTCGACTCTATCAGGGTCTATGGATATACCCTTCTCGGAGACAATATGCCCAAGAAACTTCCCCTCGGTGACCCCGAATATGCACTTTTTGGGGTTGAGGGATATTCCATACCGGCAAAACCTCTCGCAGATCTGAGCGAGGTGGGTGGGATGATCACGCCTATCTCGGGAAAAGATGGTCAAATCATCCATGTAGATGATTATACACCGATTCACAAGGCCTTCGAACGTAATGTCCATGGCCTTCTAAAATGTAGCCCCTGCATTGATCAGACCAAAAGGCATTCTCCTATACGCAAACGTTCCCCACTTGGTGGTGAACGCCATTTTCTCTATGTCTTCATACTTGACCATGACCTGGTTATATCCCAAATATCCATCCAAGAAGGACATCATCTAAGATCCATTTACTATCTGCAACACCTCTACCAACGAAGGGAGAGGGTGATTATCTTTTTTAGATGTCTTGTTCAAATTTTAGAAATCTACGCAAAGGCAGATCTCACCATTTTTCTTCCTGATAGGGACTAGGTTGGCAACCCACATAGTATGTCGGATTGGGAAGATTATCTGGGCTGACAGCATTTTTTCTACCTCTTGACGAATTAGAGGCTCTATTAGGGGGTTGACTGGTCTTTGCTTTTGCCAAAAGGGCTTAGCGTCAGGTTTCAGGGGAATAGTATGGGTCATGATGGATATATCATATGTTTTCAAGTCTTCATAACTCCAGGAAATTACGTCGATGTATTCTAGGAGAACCACGAGAATCTTCTCCTTTTCCTCTGGGGAACAGGAGGTACCAATATGAATGACCTTTTCCTCATCGGGCTGGCCAATGTTAACCCTCTTGAACTTCCCTCCATCAGAGGAGGATAACACCTTCTCACGGGCCTGAGGGTCTGATTCAAAGATTCATTCTAATACAACCATCCCCTTTGGGATGGTGTTAGTAGGCAAGTCCATGATCCCATCGTCATCACCCTGCCCAGTATCGTCATGGTCTTGTTCCTCCACTATCTGATCTTCAAAAATGCCAACATTCACCATGAAGACCAAGATATGTTGATCGTCCTCAAAAACCTAAAAGTGGGTGACATTATCTGGAAGGGAAGGGGTGGGGACCATCTCAACTAAAAATCTTCAGAGTCGCGAGCCAGCCATTGGCTCAAGTGTGCTGGCAGAAATGGCCAGGGCATCTGAGACATAGTTCTATCACCAGGGAATGAGGTCAAAGCCAAAGGCATTGAAATCTTCAATAAGGCTCCAAGCCCGATTGCGATATATGGCTATCCTTTTGTCATGACATGTGTATTGACTCCGAACTTGTTTAACAATCAACTCTGAATCACCCAGAGCCCGGAGGTGGGTGATACCTTTCCTTAGTGCGAATAAGAGTCCAAGGACCAAAGCCTCATACTCTGTGACATTATTTGTATATTTGAACTATAGCCTGTAGGATGCGAGGAAGGACTTCCCTCACGGGTTGATTAATTCTACCCCAGCCCCACAGCCTTGTTTGGATTGGGACCCATCAAACTTTAGGGTCCATAAGTCATTGTTTGTAATCGGGGGCTGGGACAGAGTATTCTTCTTTGGATTATCACTGGGAGACTTGGGGACCCTTCCCAGACTACCGGCGTGAAAGTAGAATTTTCCTTTGGAGTTTTTTGAATTTGGGGTTCCCGGGGAGATGGCACCAAAGGAGCACATCCCATAGGGGTACTGGGTCCCGGGGAATCAGTTGCATGTTGCTTATTCTAGAGGGTATCAAGGTGCTGGTTAGCGATCGAAAGACATGGCCCACACTCAAGATCTGAATGTTTTTGGTTGTGCACTCAGCACCAAGTGCTGGACAGGAGTGTGGCAAGGGTCACTGTGGCATCTTGAGAGCCAATTTTGACTCTTATCTTTTCATCCAAGTCTTGGGCTCTATGTAGCACTGCGGGGTCTTCTTCAGGGACAAAATTGAATTTTAAGATTTCAAAAGGTTGGTACACCCCTAGAGAAGTCTCAAAGAAAAAGATCTCATTGACCCTCTCAACTTCTGTAAGGGCCTGTTTCATCCGGGTCTCACTTTCGACCCGGATCTTATTGGATTCTCCCTCCCATTGAAGCCATAAGTGGGTGAAGTCGGTTGAAAAGTATCCATTCAAGGACTTAGAACAATTCTGACTTAGCAACATCCCGTAAGTCTCTAGGATGTGCACCACTTGGATGTCAATGATGCTAGCTATCCTAGGGTCCTGGATAAGATGTATCCAGACGTTCTTCAATTCCCCCACCATTTTTACAACATTCTTATCCAGCTGGATCACTGCACCATTAGATGGGGTGGGGTGGAATCTGAGATTTTGACAAATGGACAAGGGCATGATATTACCCAAAGCCCTGGAGTCTACTAAGCAATTGTGTATATTTTTTCCATGGATATTTAGGCCTAGTAGGAAGGGAGGATCCTCATTATTTCCTCAGAAGATAGCTGCATTAGCATCTTCGAATGAGGCAGTCTTGGGTGGGTGGCTAACGGCTTCTGGGTTCCCTAAGAGCTTTAGAAGAGACTTCTTCTACTCGGGACAATTTAGCAAAACCTCCATCAAGGTCATGGAGGTGGTGGTTTGCTCTAACACCTTCGTAATATCGAATCTTCCTCCCGGGACCGGGTGATTTTTCTTGACAAGGTCTTTCGCTTGGTTAGGGCTAGGACCTTTTGGAGGGACGGGTCGATCAGTTACATTATTCCAGGGAGGAGTATCTTTGATAGGAGGTGCAGTCGTGTAAGCTGGTCCTTTATCAACCTGACTCCGAGTGTTGTATGGAGTCTGCAGGTTAGTAAAGGCGTTGGCCTCGAAGGGCGGGATAGATTCATCAAAGAATCCCTACAGTTCAGATTCTTCTGCATCCTCCCTGGAAGTTTTGAAGAAGATGGTATCACAGGTAAAGGCACTATGGGTTGGCTCCTGGATAGGAGGTTCTGGAGGGGGAGCGTCATGCGACTGCTGCCTGTCCAGCTAGGAGATCATGATGACCTTCTCCAAAGTGGCACAATTCACCTTGTTATATGAACCCGTATTGTGCAATCTACACCAGTTAGTCATGGGCTGGAAGTCTGTGACGGGCATAAAATGTGATGGTCCAGCGCCATTTTGGTTGGCATTTTGGTTCGGAGGCAGGCCTCCGGTGTTCGTGTTATTATTCCATTGCTACTGATTGGGCCTAGACCCATTGTTGAAGTTTCTTCCTCCGGCATTGTTTTTTCGTTGGCCGAAGAAAATATTTCCTCTCTGGGAATTTGAATTCTGGGGCGCGTAGGACCCCGCCTTCAGCTGGCCCATGTCCATGGTCAAGGTGGACAACATTCACCGGAGGGATTCGACCTTGGCGGTCAACTGAGTGTTAGTGTCACAATGTGATGGCTACGATTGTTGTTGGCTTCCCGGGAAGGCAGCAAGATTAGCCGGAGTCGAGGGAAACAATCCTCCAGCTATAGACGACTGAAAGAAGGGAACTCTGGATGGTTGTGTTTGAGATTGTTGTGCCTACTGTGGCTGATTCCAAGGGAAGACTTCCAGACCTAGTGTCATCTAGGTCTGGGTTGGGTAAACATATCATGCCTGCTGGTCTACGAAAGGTGGTGAAGGATTCATCGCCATCGAGGGGGCACCTATTGCCAGATTGGGGTTGTATCCCCCAGCATATTCAGTTCCACTAGGGATCATGTTGAAAGGCGTGCTCTGCCCAATTCTTCTTGGAGATTTGTTGAGACCGCGGGACAGCTCTAGGGCTAGGTTGTAGACTTTTGCCAAAGTGTCCCGGTCACCCGCGGTGATTATTCTCCAAAGGAGAGTGGCAATGAAAGGGTCTATCGCGTTAAGATAGGTCTGTATGGTTACTTCTTGGGATGGAATGAAGGGGCCCTTGCACTGCTTCAGAGCACGCTGGAACCTATGGTTGAATGCTATGAGGGGTTCATTGGGTTCCTTCCTAATGGAGATGAACTGGCTATGGGACCAGACTGGGTCCACATGCACGTGAAAGGCAGCCAAGAAGGCGTCCTCCATGTCTTGCCAACTGTTTATGGAATTGGAAGGAAGGTTAAGGTACCAGTTCAACTCACCTTGCCCTAAAGACAAGGGAAACATCTAAGTTACAACATCTTCATGTTGGATCCGGTGTCAGTTCATGTCATCTTTGTATGCTTGTAAGTGTTCTTCCGCGGTCCGTGAGCCTAAGTGCTCATATCGAGGGAAAATCTTCTCTAGGTGAGAGGGTAAGTCGTTGATTGCGCCCAAAAAAGTTCCCATTGGGGACCCGGTGTTTCTGAAATATGCAACCATTGGGGGAACTATGTGTTGGGTAGTTTGGGCACTGGTTCCCGAAATTATCTGAGAAGTTTGGGTATTCCGAGGTATGGTAGATCCCTAGACAATAGTGGCTGCTGTGATTTTCAAGGTTCGTTTCTTTCGAGTAGGGGGCTCAAGTTTGACAAACCTTCTGGGATTCAGGGTAGACCTAAAGACTCTTTCAAACTTCACCAGGGAGAAAGATCCAATCCCACTGAAGGCTTGTCTCCTAAAACTATGACTCAGGGAACCCTAAGGAGGTGTAAAATCAGAATCTTGGGAAGGGGATGAGTTCAAGCCCTCCTTCTAGCGCCAGTTTCTGTTGAGGGAGTTTTGCTGACCGGGTCCGCCAATAGTCATAAGTTGTCACCGGGTTTTAGGGATACCGGCCAACTCCACCTGCAAAGGTTATCCGGGTGAAATGAATTCCCCGGGCCTTCAAGCACCTGGGTGTCGGGTCACAATGGTGCGGGGCTCGGTTGGGAGAAGTGACTATTTTCGAGGGGGATAGCTGGTTTCTTCAACTCATCATCTCCAGAGATTCAATAAAGTGAGGTTTCCCCTAGCATTCTACACTTAGCAAATAAAGCGAAAAAGATCCTGCAGGGTTAGAAACATTTCATCTAACTATAGTCATGCTAAAATATTTGGACATCAATAATACCCTGATAGACTACACTAAATACCGAAGAAATACATAACCATCCGCTAGCATTTTATCAGTAGCAAAAATAAAGAGGTCGTTAATCTACTTTAACATATCAAAGTAGAAGACATCTAGAACATTAAAACATGAAATACCATTAACTCAGAAGCAAGAATGCCAACAACATCATTGCCAAGAATTCTTCCTTCTTCATTAATATCTTTTCCAGCAAGCACTGGTGCGTGATACAATGATGGCTCCAGGGGAGCATCTAACTATATAGGATAGAACAATGGAACATTGAGCTCTATAACTAAAATGAGGAATCACTTTCTATTGCTATGGACAACAAAATCATCAATTTTGTCGACCCTTGGAAATGGGCCGGTCTGCCTATTTATACAAATCTCTTCTAAACCTAACCTTATTTACATCATGTTTCAATAAAATACAATATCTGGGGGCCGGTACTACCTACGCCACCCTACAAAAGACCTGGAGACGGAATAGGTCTTCCATGTCAGAAGAATAAGACAAGAATATACATCGGAAGAATCGGTCTTGAGAAAAGAGCTAGAGAGGGGAAAGAAGAAAGTAGGTCCCCCGGGGACCGAGGCTACATGCCTCATAAATGGAAAATGTGGTGCCCTATCTCTGATGTGCAAGGTGTACCCTTGAGAAGCACCTCAAGAAGACCACCCTGTCAGAAAACCAACTACCAAGATAACACCCCTTGATGTGGCCAACTACCTTCTGACAGCCTTTATCAACCGCTACTGAAAGTGACCGGTCGGCCTCGGGGACCAGGACACGGATCACTCTAAAGAATACAAAATTTTGGATCCGAGATCTGGGAACTTACATCCTCAAAAGAATAAAGAATACTCAACACTCAAGTTTTCCCCGGCCTCCGGAAAAAGCTCAAGGTTGTTTATTGTCGTTGAAGGCCTGGAGGAGGCGGGAAATTCCATCCTCATCTATATCTTTTAGGCCGGCCCTTCTGTGCTTGGCCACTTCAACTTGTTCCCCCAGGTCCAGAACATTTTCTTTGAATTCATCTGCCATCCTCGCTGCATCATGACCTTTAAGTATCATGCTAGTTAATTTTTCCATCTGGGCCCCATCCATCCCCTCTGGGGATTGATACCAGGATTTCATTATTTCATCAAAACTCCCCAAAACTGAATCTTCGAGGGTATATGTGTCTGTGATAAGGGGATCAGCCCCGGAAGCCTTTATTACAAAATACTTGTATAAATTGGAAGAATATTTTATGGTATTTACCTTTCCTTGCAAGGACTCTACCAGTTGCTTGGTCACCTCCAATGTGAGGTCAAGTCTAGAGTGCTGAGTTCTTACAAAATCAAATGACTCTTCACCCAGAATTATGGACTCAGAAATCATGTCTTCTCCCAAGGTAAGGAGCTCTTCGAGCTCCACCTTCCATGCTTGGTAATTTTTGGCGTCACTCTCCCACTGCTCAATAAGCACTACCGCCTGATGAATAACTTGTTGGGCCATGTATAGATCTAGGAGAGTGGACGCCAGGAAATGCTGGGTGTTTCCTATCTACAGTGCGACCCATTCATCCACTGCTTGGTCCTTCTTTTTCATTACTCGCAGGGAGTCTATGTCACTCTGCGGTAATTCTTCTGGTGTAGAGGTCTCCGGAGGAGTGGCATTGATGGGTCGGGCTAGCTCAGTAAGCAACCCCACAAGGTTTGCATTCTTTTCCTTCTCAGCCTTGAGCCTCTGGGCCTCTTTCTCATATCGGGCTTCCACTGCCCTTGCTGCCTCCTTTAGCAAGTCTACCTCACCTTGCTTTCCCCTTTTGCCTAGGGATACCTCTGCAACATTGTAATCTGCGGGCTCCACAGTTGCTTCATCGGCATCTAGGGGAGGTGTTTCCACAACGGCAACTGTTTCTCTGCCTGGCCCAGTTCAAAGAGTGTGAACTATCTGGGCTTTCTTTGCCTTTGGCGGGGCCTAAACTTGGGCCATCATTTCGACCAGGGAGAGTGGAATCACAGGAGAAAACTGAGCTTTTCTTTTTCTACTCTCTATTAGCCACTGAGGTGGTAGGGGTGGCCTTCCTGCCAGAGTTTGTTCTCCTGATTATTTTTCAGTGTCTGGTGGCTATTGCTCCTCAGCAATGTGGACCTCATTCGTTCCTCTCCATGCCTCAACTTTTTCCGCTGTAACATTCTTTTCAATCTCCATCTCCTCAGCCTTGTCTTGTATGTCAAATGTTGGGTCTGGACCCTGGTAGGCTTCCTCATGGATTTCTTCTTTGAGCTTCTATTCTTGTTTCTCTTCTCCTTCTTGTTCTTTTTCCGGGGCCTTTTCTTCTGTCGGTACCTCTTTCGGCAGTAGGGGAGGTGTCAGGCCAAGATTTAGAGTTTGGGCCACCGTGATCACCCACCCAAAGATCGCTCCTGGGAGTGGCCCTTAGAACTTGGTGGCTGGGGTTACAATTATTCCTGAAGGTCTAGTTCCCCCAGTGCATGCCATTTGTTCACTTGGTTTTTTTTGGTCCACTCCTGGACCTTGCATTGCTTGAGCCCCAGAGATAATCTCTGGTTCTAGCTCCTTTTCCTTCATCTGCTGCTCTTGCCCTTGCGCAGGCTCTTGCTTAATATATTCTTGTTCTGCAGCCTCTTTTTCTTCCCTCAGGACTTCTGCTTCTGCTTGTGTATCGTCCCCCTGTAAATTCCCAAATTCATCGGCCGCAAATACATCAAATTCCTCTTCCGGAGGGAGACTATCCGGGACCTCTGTGAGCTCTGTTTCTTTCTCTGGTTCCGGGGAACTAGAAGAAAGGATCTCTACTTCTCGGGGAAGGGATGCCTCCGACGCTGGTACCGGCTTTTCTTTGGTCATTTTGATGTGCTTCATCTTCCTCCGGGTAACTAGAGGAGGTCTCACATCTTTTATTACTGCTGCTTCCAGCGGATCCACCCCCGTTGCCTTCACCATTAAGGCTGCCAATGATGGGGAGGAAGAAGGATGAAGTGGCCTGGTCATAAGTGGTGGGGTAGCCAACTTCGTTGTCAATTGCTCCCTCATTTTTTGGGAGGCCGCCACCAACTATTTTGTTTGTTCTGTAATAGGGACTTCTTGCACAGAAGGGGTTGTAGCTATTATTTTTCCCTTATCTACCCCCTGCGAAGAAGTCCCGGCCCCTGGGGTCATTTTTGGTACCGGTGGCGAAGTTAACTTTGGCACCGGCTGGGCTACTCGGCGGGTACTCCCGGGGCACACCTTCTTGAAATAGGCGTGGCTTCTCTCGACTACCTCTTGAGTGAAGTCTTCAATCGTGGGCTCCTCCTGGGTGGCCCAATTTACTAGTGGAAGGGCCTTTTTGTCGATCCACTTTTCCTTGTACTGGGGATCAATGGTGGGGGTGGCATCTGAGAAATCTGTGGGAAATGGTCCCATGGTGCTTTTTGTCCTGGGCCAACCCCAAGTACGCCGTCAGTAAGTAGGCCATTGGAATGGAGCCTCTGCTGCGCCAGGGCCCAGAAAACATAAGAAGACATAAAGAACTTCTTTTTTCAGTTCAACTGCTGGAACTGGGAGTCGACATGGTTGGAGATTATTGTCGCCCAGTCAAAGAATTCTCCCTTGGTGGAGATGCCGAGGAGGAAATAGTACATCCATTTGGAAAACTCTTGGGCGGAGGGTTACCCAAAGACCTGGGCTAATGCTATCATCCCCATTTGGATGCTCTCCTTAAATTCAGAGTAGCGAATCTCTATCTTCATTCTCTTCGGGTCCCTCTTCGGGGCCTTGAGCTAGTGGATATTCATGTATACCCGGGCAGCATCCTCCAGTTGTGTAAACTGGGCCAGGGCATCGGTCCTTGTAACCACTGTGGCCCTATCACATTGTGGGATATCCAGGCCCACCTAGAATGTAACTGGGTCAAGGGACACCAGTGGAGTGGGGTATCCTGTGGGTTCTGCAGCTGCGAGCATGACGGCCCGGACAGAGGAGTTGTATTTTCTCACCAATGTTAGAATAAGCTCCATAGATTGCATGGAGCACCAGAAGCAGGCCGCCCGGAGGATTCCAGAGCCTCCAACGTTGATTTCTAGCTGGTCTCCAGCCTGTCGCTGGATGTGCATTACCTTCACCAAGGCCTGCATTTCTGCCCAAGTTCTGACATTGGTGTCGGTCATCAGTTTTACCTTGGAGTCAATCTTTGAGCCCACAATGACATTATCCTGTACAAACTTCATGGTGAGGGGAAGCTTTTCCAAGGATCACTCCATCTTGGATTTTATGGCTGCCCTGGTCTCTATTGCGACTGGTAGCTCTGGACTTCCGGGCGGAGATGACGTAGATGCCTCAGACATGTTTGGAAGATGAACTCTGGGAACCTGCAAGGCAAAGTGACCATCAGAACAGGTTTATCAAAGTAATAATTCTAGGGTCTGGATATCTTACCACCATGGTGTTTGCCTTCCTAAAAAAGTTAGTATCATGCAAAGGCAACCGAAAAGTAAAAACATATCGTAAACTTAAAACCTTCATTACACATCCGAGTCTGGGAGTTTTTATCACACTTGGCAAGGACACTAGATGGATGGTGGTAAGAGACACGAGGCTTGGGGAAATGACCGTTAGCGAGGACGTGTAAAAAGCCAAGTCATCAAGCCCACATGGGTGCCATGTGTGGAGGTATTAAATGGAAGTGATGGCGATGACGGCGGAGCCAACTGTCCGAACACGCGAAAAGGGAAAGCCACTTGGCTGGAATTGATTGTGCGCATGAGACATAAATGAGGTTTTGATAGACTTCATGGAAGAGAGAGAAAACTGCCTGTTTGAAACCGGCCGAGAGCCGAGTTTCAAACAGGTGGTTTCTGCCCTGAAGCGAGTTCGAAGGCAGAAAACCAGAAATAGAGGTGACTCGACCAGCTTGTCAAGCCACCCAAAAGGATATACACAGAGCCAAGGGATATATACATAGAAATGAGGAGATATATAGGGGTTACATACAACTATGCACATATATACACAAATATACAGTGCGAGACGACGCCCGCTGGAAAACCAGACAAGGTAGAAACACACATATATACAACTATTTACATTATTTTACAAACAGACCACTTCTGCACAGAGGGTGGACAACCCTCTGGCAGAGCCGACCCATCAACGGGCGGCAGAACCAGAAGATAACAGACCAGACAAGACAGAGAAACAAAACAAAACCAGACAAAACAAAAACCAAACAAAACCAAAGAAAGCCAGAGAGCAGAAGCAAAACAGAGAAGCAGGAAAGCAAAAACACCAACCTAAGAATGCAGAAGATGGAGAAAAAGGAGGATTTACCACAGGAGCTCTGCAATAGCTTGAGTTGCCAAATGGTCAGAATCACCACCACGAAGAACTCATATTTTTCTGAGAACGACTAAAAATGTTAAGCACTCATTACCACAAACTCTCTGCAAATGCTCTATTAATTGCTTTAAAATCGCTCTTTAATTTTTCTCTAAGTGCTTGAAGGTTTTAGTCGTGGTAAGTGTGAAAGTGACAGATGACATCTATTTATACCCATGGTAAAAAGGTAATCCTCCTTCTTCCGGCGATCTCTGGACAAGCAGAACCTCCGGACTCCGGGCCCGAGGATTCCTTGCGATGATATCCCTAAGGACATCATGGCTAAGAATCCCAGAGTCCGGAATCCAATTTCCAATGAAGGGCCACCTCCGGGACTGGAGTCCCGGAGATGAAAACCAAACAAACAACGCACCACGCCAGGGAAGAAAACCCTGGAGAAAGAAAACAAAAAGGAAAGAAAGACAAGGCAAAGATGAAAGCAAAAGCAAACAAAGCCAAAAAATGGGGACCCAACATTTTGCACACAAAATGTAGGGATGGGGATGCAGGGCATAACAACAACCTTTGTCAAGTAGCTATCCAACACTTAGTAAGTTATGATATAATCCATCAACATATAGAACATCATCAATCTTGTTCTTTCCATCCAAAGTGATAGAACTTCTGCCTATGATAGGTTTAGGAGTGTTATCTCCAAATCTAACCATACCACCTTTGTATTTGTCTAGATGAGTGAATCTATCTTTTTCACCTTTCATATGATGAGATCATCCACTTTCAATGATCCAATCAGTTCTGATGTCTACTTTGGAAATTAGGGCTAGCTCTTGTTCTTCCTTTTCATCTGTAATGTCCATTTCCTCAAGCAACCTTTCCATGTCTCTAAGGGGAACGAATCTAATTTCATCTTCTCCTAAATCTTCATCGGTTACACCTTCTCCAGCATGATAACATTCCTTCTTATATTTGGGTTTGTAATCAGATCTAAACTTCTTGACTCTTGTGGGACACTTATATGAAAAGTGACCAATCTTGTTACATGAAAAACATTTGAATGGAAGCTATCCTTCATATTTTCCTTTTCCATTCTTTTCTCTTCTAGAAATCATAGCAATGATTTCTTAAATTTCTTCATCAACTTCTTCTTTCTTATTATGACTAGAGATGTGTAAGGATTTCTTACCATGGACTGAGGCTTTGAAAGTTGTCTCACTTTTAGGTTCAATCTTCAATCTTGATATCTCAAATGCAGAGATTTTGCTGATCAAATTCTCTCTCTTGAAATCTTTTAAAAATTGCATGGTTTCCTCTAGAATACTGATCTTGTTTTCATAATATGATGTTAAAGTGGTTAGTAACTTGTCCATTATATCTTCTTATGATATTTCTCCACCATTGTTTCTGATTCCAGATACTGCTTCATTTATTCTTTGATTGTAATCTCTAATGTTCTCTTCGGGTAACATCTCAAGACTGTTGTATTTATTTTTCCATGTCTTCCTGTGTGCATTCTTTGCTTGAACATCTCCTTCAAACATCTCTTCTAAATAATTCTATATGGTATATGCTCTATCAATTTTCTTGATCCCAAAAAATTCACTATTAGATAAGGCGCTGATTAGGGCTTCTTTGGAAATTGCATTATTGGTAAATGTTTCCTTTATTATATTAGTAGCATCATCCTTTGTAAGGTCTTTCAGAGATCAAATTACAACTTCTTGTGTGGAAATTTCAAGGATCTCAAAGCCAACACATTGTAGATGTGTTATCATTTTGTTTTTCCAATCCAGATAATTTTCTCCATCGAACTTGGGGCTTTCTTTTCTGAAGTAAGACATCTAATCTACCTTAAGTTGTTAGGCTTCTTCTCCAAGGCACTTGGCTCTAATACCAATTGTTAGAATAGTCCCAAAGGATAACTGAGAGGGGGGATGAATCATTTATCAATAACTTTAGTTCTTTTACTTCCTTTACTTCAAAATACAACAAAGTAAATGCTTAATCAGATAACATAGTACACAACACACAATTTGATTACAGGGGAACCAAATGGTAAAAACCCCGGTGGGAATTAGCACCCACAATAAACTATACTTGTTTATAGTAATCCCTGTTAGAAGATATTTCAACCCTATTAGGTGTTGTACTTTACAATGCAATAAGTATAGTGACCTGGTTAAGGGTTGAACCCTATTAGGAGTCTTTTACAAATAACCTTGTTAGGGGTTGTGGACTCACTATCCAAAAGCTCACTGCTTGATGGTGAAGGCTACAACCTTCTGTATAATTGATATGCACTATATCTAATGATGAATTGTAGAGTAGACCTGTTGTCTTGATTATTTTTAGTGTATTACAATCTTTCACTTCTTCTTCACATAGACTCTTGATGAATGAACCAACTCTGATAATCTTCTCTATACATCTTTCTTCTCTTTTCATATCATTCACACTTAGCGTTCACAAATGAACTACTATAAGTATCTTCTCCAAATTAGAAGGTCATGTCGGCTCTTAGAAACACTTCAACAACACCTTATTCGGCTTAACTAAGCACACAAAAAATATTAAGTCCATGCAAGTCAAACTAAATAGACGTGACGCTTCACTGAGTCAGCTTCACCAAATCAACTCAAACAACATGATCTTGATGTAATATGATAGGCGTGTTTAACCAAAGATAGTTAACTCATAACTAACCATGAATATACACACACATATCCTAAATATAGGCACAACTCAAGAAACATGTTATATACATCGGCCCTAAACTGTTACACTTCCAAAACTGTAACTACCAATAACAGAATTGCATAACTTTACTAAAACATCATATATGGGTCTGCATGTATGAACATAACATAATAAACATGTCAACAACATGTATCTATCTACGCAAGTCTTCATATAATCATTCTGATAAGTACATACAGAATTAATACTGTGTATTATATGTTTTCATGAATGACAAACATACAATCAATCAACTGCTCAGAATCAAATCTCCAACAGTATCCATATCTCAACTTCGTCAAAATTTCCTGATAGTGTCAGGTAGTATCTGAATCATTCAAGTGAGTGTGTCTAGGTGGAAGTATCATTTGTATTTTGGTGGAACTAAATGATTCCATCATCAGAGGGTTAGAATACCCTAATAGTGAGAAGGGAATCAAGCTGTTGTAAGAAGCGGATAGGCCATGCATATTGAGATAGATAACAAAAAACTGACTGGACATGTAAGGTAGATGTTTGAAAAAGAGTTTTGACACAGCAACAGTGAGACTAGAAAAGATAAAATGGATAGACTAAAGAGCCGAAAGGGTACCCAAATCAACTGATTTTTTCTAAGAAACTATTCTACAAGTGCCCACTGTCCTAGATGTGAGCTCCTAGATGCGAGCCAGGAAATACAGTATGTGAGGTATTGATGACCCTAGCTACAAGCTTGAACCCTAGATGTGATGATGTGTTGACCAAATGCGATCCAAGATATTAGATGCAAGCCAAGATACCGAATACGAGCTAGGAAATCTGGGATGTGATTTTCTTATGTCTGTCAGATTTTGTCAGTTTTGAAAAAAAATTCTTGGAAGTGCATGAAGTTTGTCTTATTGCAGATTGCATTCTGAGACGTGTCAATGGGTGAAAGACACATGTGTAGACCCAGAATTGAATTTTGTTTCTTTTTTGAAGGTGTTATCTTTTTAATAATTTTTAGTTACATCAAGCATCGTTGCATTGTTAAAGGGTGAACAAACACATCCTTATGCCCTACTTTCTAGGTGGAGGATGAAAATTATTTCTCGTTGACTTAGGTACACACTCAAATGCTAATTAGAATAAAGCCATCACCAAGCACGCAATGGATCTAGTCATGATGTTGTATTAGCTGACTCCAAATGCAAGTGAGGGCACAATATGATGAGTGTCTTGGGGCAATTAATTTTTTCCTTACACAAGGATTGTCACCCTTTCGGGGATGAATCAAAAATTCTTTCAATTTAAGTGTTGTCTATGATTGGGCAATCTGTTCAAAACCATCCCCCATAGAATTGCATAAGGAAAAATTGAGGCATATATCCCTATGAGTACTCAGATATGTGTAGTCTTGCAAGAAAGATTCAAGTGGCTCCACTCTACACATACCCAAGCATGTTCAAGGAATGATGTCAAAATTCCAAGAACAAAACTGATTCTAGTGTATTATGCCCTACTTTCTAGGTGGAGGATGAAAATCCTTTCTTTTTGACTTAGGTACACACTCAAATGCTAATCAGAATAAAGTCATCACCAAGCATGCAATGACTCTAGTCATGATGTTGTATTAGCTAACTTAAAATGCAAGTGAGGGCACGATATGATGAGTGTCTTGGGGAAATTACTTTTTTCCTTGCACAAGGATTATCACCCTTTTGGGGATGAATCAATAATTCTTTCAATTTAAGTGTTGTCTATGATTGGGCAATCCATTCAAAAATGTCCCCCATAGAATTGCATAAGGAAAAATTGAGGCATATAGCCCTATGAGTACTCAAATATGTGTAGTCTTGCAAGAAATATTCAAGTGGCTCTGCTCTACACATACCTAGGCATGTTCAAGGAATGATGTCAAAATTCTAGGAACAAAACTGATTCTATCTTCCAAGGCTTTAGCCTACAAGGAAGAAACTATTTATAGTGAGTTGGAAGGATTGGCGTAAAACTTGTCCTCACTTGGGTCGTTCCCAGGAGATTTTTTCCTCAACCAATAGGCCCTCTACTATTAAATAAGCATACAAAGGATTGGCAAGCATAGGACATCTAGGTTTCTAATTCCTTCAAAGAAGAAGAGCATACTCTCCTAATCCATCTCATTTTCTCCCAAAACAAATTCAATCAAATAGTCTGTTCCCTCAAGCAATGTTGTGCTCGATTTAAGATGTTCCTACTTTAGGGAAAATAGAATGCTTGAAAGTAAATTTGTGTTGTTCAATTTATGCAATATTTAAATGATTTGCTTGTTCAGTTACTATCCTAACTTTAGACAATGAGTTTGTTCAATTAGCCACAATATTAAATGCTCTGATTGGTTCAATTACTAATTTCCAAAATGAAGTTTAAATGATGAGATTGCTTGTTCATTCACCCCCAAATCCCTCCATAAGTGTTTAACCAACATCTAATTTTCTGATTTTCCTCAAGAGAAAAAGAGCATAATAATCTAGTTGACTTGACACATATTGAGAAAATGGTGTTAAGTTTGAAAGATTTGAAAAAGGGGTTAGTATTGAAATTAGTTGAAGATCCTTGCAACCACACACGTTAGTATTGTCTTCTTATCTCCTTGTCAGAAACCTGCAAGCACTTAGTTAGGCTGTCAAAATGTCAACATGACCATTGGTTAGGATGTTAGGGTTAGGCAATGAAATCCACAAAAAAATTCACCAGATGTGATACAGGAAATGCAATAAATGATATAGAAAACCAGATATGAGCTTGTGTTACCAGATGTGATCTTTGAGGTACCACATATGAACCAGAACTGAAAATGACCCGGGAAATCTCGGATGCGAGCCTTAATTTCCGTGGTATGAGGGCATATCTTGGATGCGATCTTCTATTGCCAGAAATGACTCTAGACCTAAAAACTAAGAACATAGATTAGTGAAAAGTAGAGCTAAAATGAGGCCAAATCCATAATTTAGCCCCACAATGGGTGCCAGAAATGTGTGTGTGAAATAGTGCACCTATTACCTGCGACATGACAATTCAATAGATCATTATATTAGTGTAAAACATGGTTAGATGAGCATATAAAGAACAAAAATTCACCTATTTCTTTCTAACTAAGAAGAGTATGACAAGCAACATAACAACCCTCATATTATGCTACTATCAGTGACATATACAACTTAACATGAAATATTTGAGTTAAAACAAACTATTTAATCATTAAGCAATGCATATTGGTTCTAAAATGAGGATAATAACAATGCCTAAACATGAAAAACTAAATGAAACATGAATCTATATAAATCCTAACAGCATAACAATGCATTTTCAATCTAAAATGAAGGCTCATTTGTGCTCAAAAACTCTTTCTATTTACAGTAGAAATGAGGAGAGAGAGGGGGACAAGGTTCATTAATAGAGTTGAAAAACTCATTAATAGGGTGTAAGAGAAATAAATGTCAAATTCATTGGAGAGGTGTGGGCTTAAGGAATCTCCATTAATGAGGCATTGATGAGAGCCTTTAAGAAGCATGGGAAGGGTGTAAGAGGCAAGCTTGAGATGGTGGACTTAGAGAGAGTCAAGCTTGAGAAAGTTGACTTTCTCAAGTGGGTTGAGTTCCTAATCACACCTTAATGGAATGTGACATCATTAGGAGGTGGGTTAGAATGAGATTAGGATTAGGATTAGATTTAGCATGAGGTGAATAGGTTGGGATGAATTTGAACTCAGGGTCAAGGTGGTTGAGGTAGGTTAGGTTAAGGGTTTAGGGGAATATTAATGAAATGAATTATATTAAATATGTTCATTCAAAAATAGGAATATTAATTATTTAATATTTTTATTGCTTTAAATAATTAATTAGGACTATAGCCAATTAATTACATTAATTTAGGCTAGAAGATAGGGGTTTTGCAAGTGATTAGATATAATAGGGATTTATTTAATTTCTTTAAAATTAATTACCTTAGCCATGTTTGATTTGAATTGATTTGGATTCAATTGATTTGATTTGATTGGCTTAGGTGATTAATAAAATTTAGTGATTAGATCACTTAGGAGATTAAATCTGATTCAAATGAATTATGTCGATCGATTGAAGAGTTGTCTGAACATAATTGGGGGTATGATCACACTTAGGGAAAATAGGGTCTATGGTCAGAGTAGACCAAATCCAAGTGGTTACACATATCAGGATAGGGACATCATATGATACATCTATCTAGTGAAGGGATTAAAGATTGAAGACAATCACTCTGCAAGAAACAAATCTAAGCTTTTTGAGCTTACCGAGAGCCAGACATTTGTAATAGTTACATTAGGAAAGCTTGATGAAATTTTATATTTCATATTATATTAGTGATAGTATATTATGATAATGTAGTATGTTGCCATCAATGCCAAAGGGAGAGATTGATGACATGTAACTGATTGAATGTTTGAAGATGTTAATTTGATCACCAAAATGCAGTAGGATAATGCAAGACATTAAATTAGTTAATGGATTGTATTGTCATTGATGTCAACTTGATATAATTTAATCGATTATAATCAAAGTGTCCAAGACTTTAGAGAATTAGAGAGATAAATATTATGCTTTTTGTAATGCATAAAAGACAAGTATTCACTATGTGACTTCAAACACCGACGGTCAGTGGAACCCAACAGACAGAGATCACTGACAGTCAAGTCACAGTGATGCCCGAGAAAGAACACCAATGAGAAGAATCACAAGCATACCCGAAAACCAGAAACATAGTGTAAACTGATGGAGAAGCCCAAGGAGAACTGGAGTGTTGACTGACACTATCAAAGAGTTAAACACCAAAAATTACTGAAGTTCAAAAATGATAAAATATCTAGTTGGGGGAGCTAAATTTAGACTTAACTAGTATATATCATTGTTTTCATCGACAAGATAAGCCAGAGATAAGTAAATGATTTAAAGTTGTTTTGTCTAGTTGGCAAGAAGATATCTACAAGATAAAAGAAGATTTTTGGTTTAAATCTAATTGGCTAAGATTGTGGATCATGCCAAGATCAAGAAAATCAAGAAACTAACAATGGTGATATCATGTCTATTTAAGAGACAAACTTGATTCATTACGGATCAAGGGGAGTGAATGAAAAAGAGGATTCTAAAGAGAAACTGATAAAGAGCAACTTCATATAGTGCTAATCAATCAAGATAAGAAAAGAGCTAAAGTTTTCTGCGGACACCGAGTAACAAAGCATGGCATCACCAAGAAGAATCAAAGTGGAGAAAAGGTATAACATATATATTGATTAGATTATTTTATGAGATTACAATAGATCTAAAAATCTACAAGTATAAGTTGTATATGTGAATAGATCATACTATTTTAGTTTAACCATTGATTTAGAAAGTCTCTTAATTGAGCGGGATTTAAATATCATTTCTATATTGAGATACATCCCAAGGAGTATCAAAAATTTTGATCATGAAGATAGCATGAGATGCCAGATACCTATTGACAGGCCAAGTGAGTGTTTGATCAAGGAAGGTAGCATAGAGATGCCTGATATCAAGTGACAGACTAAACTTTTAAATTCTCTAACAAGGTCAAACCTAACAGTGTGTTTGTAACCTTTATTAGGGTTGGGTCTTCACCGAGCTCACTTCAGAAGAGTGAAAATTTTGGGTTATTGGTCCCAAGTGGTTTTTCCCTTAACAGGGTTTCTATATTAAAAATCTATGTGTTAATGTGTCTATGAGTCATTAATTTAGTGTTTTTCATTACACAAATTAATTTGATTTATTGGTATACTCTAGATAATTTACTGTCTTTCGGTAAATTAACAGACTACTTTTCGGTAAACATACAGTAGAAGGTTTTACAAAGTATTCCGAGCAGTAGTAATTTGATAAAATTATTTGGAGGCATTCATCTTATAGGACTGAAGATAACTAGAGGCTTAATATTGTGGTACTAAGTTTAAGGGTTGATTATTGGAACATTTTTTAGGCCGCTGATTCACCCCCCCACCCTCTTAATTATTACTAACATGATTAATTCTACTCTGTTAGGATATTTCTGGATTGTTACAATTTTCAGAGAGTAACAAAATGTTTGATTTTAACAAATTACAATCTCAATATTGTGAAAATAGATCCTTTAAGTACAATTAATTTATCACCTTATTATGACTAATAATACCTTCTATTATGCTCGGTATCCTTGTCTCTGTTCTAAAAATTGAATACTGCAATGTAGTCCTTGTTTTAAAACCCTTGCCTGATCTCTGGTGTCCTTAGTATGGCAGTTACTTGATCATCATACATTAAAAAATGATATCTTATCCTTACATATATCAAACCTCTTGACCTAATTAGGGTTTTTAAATATCTTAGAAAACCTAAGATCAACGATGTACAAAATTTACCTGATCATCTATACATAGGAGATAAAGAATTAATGAGTTCATGCATAATTAATGTTCTCCGCAATCAATGTAAACCATTATTCAGCTCAGAAAAAATTTGTTACCCAGATTGATGTGCCAATTCAAACTTTTATATAACCGTTGGTTTACTTCGTAAATATTATCTCTCGATGCTTGGTGTTCCTTGTGTATCTCGGTGTGTACAACATGCTTGGTAATTTTTTTACTCGGCAATCACTATACTCAGTTAACTCTCTGCTTGATCATGACACTTGATTAACTCTACACTTGGTGATCATACTGACTAGTTTGTCTTTGACTTTGTTACTGACTAGAAATTTGGATACTTGAATACTAATGACAACCTTCAAGACGCATATGGAGTAACATTATCCCCCTTTGGCATTAGTATCAAAAACTTTTATATGTGGATGTAGTATACATAGTGACTCCCCCTTTCTACATGCTCGGTATGCATAGATATATACACATGTTTCCCCCTTTTTTGAAATTAATGACAAAAAGAAATAACTTACAACTTGTCAAAAATGTGAGGATGGGTTTTGTGGAGATTTTCCATTAACTTCTCCCATTCCTCCTTTAAGTGCTTGAGGGTCAACTATTCCAAGTTTAGTTGAGCATGCATATCATATATGTTCTCTGTTACGGATAGGCCCCAGGGTGGCAATCAAATTATTTTCCATTGTCACATGTTTCTAAATCAATACTAAATGTGGTAGTAACATAACCTGAAGCTTGGTTACCTCTTCTCTTATCTTGTCCTCTTCCTTCTTCAAATCAAGTCTGAACCATTGTGCTTGTAGAACCTTGTGTAATGCATTTGAAATGCATGTTGCTCAATTGTAAGACTGTTTGCACTATCATTTAGATCATCATCTAATTTCTTCATCTTTTCACAAAGATTGACAGTGAAGTGATCTAATGTGCATAACTTCTATAGAATTGTAAGTGCTTCAATAATAATAGTTTCTAATGCTATTCCAAATTTTGAGTGTTACCTTATTAACTGCCACTGCTTGGTTGATCTTCTCAGTAACCTTGTACTGAATCTTCTTTTCTTCTCTCTCTTCTAACTTTTATTCGACATCAATATTTTGTCCATTTATTTCCTCGGTGAGTAGTGCAAGTTGATCAATACTGGGGGCAGATTCATTGATGTTCATGTTAGGAACAACTTGTTGTAAGATCTCCTTTGTAGCCTCTAGCACCTGTGCATTATTTGATGACATGTAACTAATTGAATGTTTGAAGATGTTAAGTTGATCACCAAAATGCAGAAAGATAATGCAAGACATTAAAATAGTTGATGGATTGTATTGTCATTGATGCCAACTTGATATAATCTCATCGGTTATATTCAAAGTGTCAAAGACTTCAAAGAATTAGAGAGATAAAGATTATGTTTTTAGTAATGCATAAAAGACAAGCATTCACTAAGTGACTACAAACACTGACAGCTAGTGGAACCTGTTGGTTGTATTTCTTGGTCTGGCATTTTTTCCTGGTTCCTTGTCCTACTTTCTGAGTTCTGGTGTTTTCAATTCAGCCGTCTTAGTCATTTTGGCTATCCTCTGTCATGTTTTCAGGTTTTCAAGTCTAAACCTAGCCAAATTTGTGAAAACCTTGAAAACCCTATGCTATCCAAGTGTTAAACATTGAAATTCTAAAACCCTAAGTCTTGGAATTCTATTATGCAGTTACTTTTTCCAGTCACTTAGGGCATGTGATTAATTTGAATCTCCTTGTCGCGATACCCCACATGAATATTCCATATGTCTTCCAAACTTTGCAATTTCCTTTAGTCAGGATGTTGCCAGAACAGGATGATGACTCAGTTCTTCAGTATGCAATAAGTCAATCAATGACTATGTGACATGTGTCATAAGGTGGGTGGACGCTAAAGGGTTATCACCTGGTCACCAGAAGAAGAAAAAGGATTCAGCGACAATGAGACTAAGTTTTTTTCCCTTCTGTCGTGGTGTTACAGAAAGATTTAAGGGTATGCATGATCATCTGGTGATTAAGTGACGGCCGTCAGATGAAAGAATAAGAGGATCCAATGGTAGTCGCAGTGTCTGAGAACAAAAGTGCCCTAAGGAAAAAGTCCTCCTGCCTTGGCGATTAAGGTATGTCACGCAGTCGCCAGAAGCAGAAAAGGGGCACATACAAACTGTTATGATAAAGTTAAAAGCTCAGAACTTACATCCAGTGATCAGGCTACTAGGCATTGTTGCGTAGTCATGAAAAAAAAAATAAACACTCAGCGACAAGGAGATCACCATAAAGGTTAAGCAAGATAGTTAGTCACAAGATCGCAGAAAGAATGATGAGTTAATGTTAACTGTGCGTGATTATGAATTCAGTTGGGTCGCATGATCGCCAGATCGTGACTTAGGTCAGCCAGAGGTAAAAAACACATTGTCACCATGTCGTGAGATGAAACCATGGGTTAGTGACATAGGCCCGTGACAAAGAGACTTAATCCAGTCGCCCAGTTGGAAGACAATTTGTAGTTAACCGCCAGAGTTCTGAGACTTGGCGACTAACCGCTAGCGGTTAGTCGCGAAGTAGCCAGAAGGAGATGGAAGCTGTCATGACATGGAAATGGATGCTGGTCGCCATGTCGCCAGATGGAGTTAATAGATGGATGCTAATCGCTAGGTCACCCAGGAATGAAGGAAGAGGTTAAAAAGTGCTCGAGACTGTGAGACTATGCTGGTCGCATGGTCGCCGAAATATAATAAAAGAGTTAAAATGATCCAGCGACTTAGAAACAAAGGGCCAGGAAGATAGTTTTGAAATATCCTATTTTTTGTATTTGGCGACTCATGAGGCTGCTGGAGGAGATGAAAATAGGTGTTCTCGGGAGAAAAAAGGAGATTGTTCATTCAGTTCAGGGGGATGATTCATCAGATGAAGAGTCTGACAAGTGTCCTCTTTTGTTTCCTTCTGGAATGTTCCCCTTCTCCTTCTTATTCTGATTTTCATTCTTTGTAAGGGGTTCTAAATTTTGGTTCTCCAAGGGAGAAATCTAAAGCAAGTTCCATTAATGCAAGCTTGGTTCTGAACTTACTATTTTAGCCTAAGTGTAATGTTAATTTGAGTGTATTGAAACAGGTTTTATCAATAAAATATGACTGGAATCTCATTGCAAGTATTTTGA
>MU226729.1:316483-333877 GCA_018584345.1 Thuja plicata
GTTGATGACATGTGTGAATACAAGTCTGATTACTCATTTGACTGCCGGTTGGATATACAAGGTGAGTTACAAAGTCATGACATATATGACTCATTAGATGAAGTGGAGTTTGAGCACTTTATATTTCTGATTGATAGCATGCATGAATCATTTTGTGAGGATGAACTTCAGTTTGATATTAGTGTTCATAAGCATGCTGATGTATGTTTTCATAGTAAACAAGATAAAGAAAGTGTATCTAGTTTTTATATACACTATGAAAATGAAGAGAAGTGTTTTTTTCCAAACAAGGAGATTGTAGGTGTATATGAAATTGGTGAAACTGATATCAATGATATTTTCATCTTACCTCTAGAAGAGGCAAATGAAAATCAGGTCTATGACAGAGGTAAGGGTTGTTTTAAGTTGTGAAGGGTTTGAGGTTCGTATGTATTTGTGCAGTTTCTTTTTTTTCAGTTGTTTGGTGTGTGGTTTTCAATAAAGATTCCCAGTTTGAGAAGAGGAATAATTTTGAAATCAGAAGAGGAAAGAGAAAAAGTTACAATCAGATTTTGATGTTTTTGGGGTGGTCTGCTACTCCAGAGATCTATGGTTCTTGGTATAAACTTGCATTTAACCATCCTCAGTCAGAACCAATGTTGGTTGTATTTCTTTTTCTGGCATTTTTTCCTGGTTCCTTGTCCTGCTTTCTGAGTTTTTGTGTTTTCAATTCAGTCATCTTGTTCATTTTGGCTATCTTCTGTCATGTTTTCAGGTTTTCAAGTCTAAACCTAGCCAAATTTGTGAAAACCTTGAAAACCCTATGCTATCGAAGTGTTAAACATTGAAATTCTAAAATCCTAAGTCTTGGCATTCTATTATGCAGTTACTTTTTCCAGTCACTTAGGGCATGTGTTTAATTTGAATCGCCTTGTCGCCTAGGGAAAAAATATTGTTACCTAGTTGAAAATAGAGCGGATGACATTGACACCGAATCTGAAGAAGAAATTGAGATGGTATTTGTAGCCATGAAGGATGACTCAGACAAAGAAGAAGAAGAAGAAAGGTATGAAACTGCACTCATATCTAAGGTTAGTAAGAATGATGTCTAGATCATAGATAGTGGCTTCACTCACCACATGACTGGTGATAAGAAAAATTTTGAAACTTTTGAATAGTATAATGGTGGTTCAGTAAGAATGGGTAATGATGCACCTTGTCTAGTTGAAGGTAAAGGAACCATAATGTTAAATAACCTGATCAAATGTAAAAATACTTACTGGGTAAAAGGAGTGAATTATAATCTATTAAATATTTCATAGTTGAACAATATAGGGCATAGAGTATCATTTGAAAATAAGAAGGCAAAGATCTTCAATGAATTGAGAAGGTTGATTGGAACTGGTGAACAGACAAAAGGTAACCTTTTCTATCCTTATGACATTAGCACCACTTATTTGATAGCTAGAAACAAAGACATATGGTTGTGGCACAAAACGTTGTGTCATGTAAACTTTGAAAACATGATAAAGATAAGCAATAAAATAAAAGTCACAAGGCTTACCGAGCATGACTAAACCTGAGCATATCATGTGCAAAAATTGTAAAAAAGGTAAGATGACAAAGTCTAGTTTCAAGAGTAAATCTCATACATCTAATGCAATTCTAGAATTATTCCATACAGATCTATGTGGACCCATGCGGACAAAGAGCTACTATGGAGATAGGTATTTCATTCTCTTTGTACATGATTATTCTAGAATGATGACAGTTATGTTTCTAAAAGATAAATCAGAAGCATTCAATATGTTTAAATGGTATAAGGCTATGGTATAAAAACAAAGTGATAAGAAATTGAAATGCTTAAGGTCAGATAGATGAGGGGAATTTATTTCATATGATTTTACTAACTATTGCAATGAGCATAGAATTAAAAGATAGGTTTATGCACCAAGAACACCATAGCAAAATGGAATTCCTAAGAGGAGAAATACATCAATTATTGACTATGCAAGAACATTAATGATTGAGAAAAGCATCACTCAAACTCTCTGGAGGGAAGCTCTCAGTATTTATGTATACACATTAAACAAAGTACAATTGAAGAAGGACACAAAGAAGACACCCTATGAGCTTTGGTATGGTCATACACCCAATGTAAGTTACTTTAGAATATTTGGTAGTCAATGTTATATTTTAAAGGATGATAGAAATGGAAAACTTGACTCCAAAAGTGAAGAAGGTATCTTCCTAGGGTATTCAACCAAAAGCAAGGCTTATAAATGTCTTAACAAGTCATCTAACAAGATCATTGAAAGAGCAAATGTAAAAATAGATGAATTTGCATAAAAGAATGATAAAGAAAGCAGAAAAGAGCCAGAGGACTACAACAGGTTTGTTTATACTGAAGAACCTAACACTTTACCTAAGTAATAGTGTATCTCTCCTGAGCAACAGAACATTGCACCCTAGCATCAAGCTGCAATTACCAAAAATCAAGAAAATCCTCAAGATGATGTTCTAAACGATGGAGATCAGAATGAAGGTCAAGATGATGAACAGAATGATGAACACAAAGCTGAACCAAAACTTTCCAAGTATGTCAAAAGAAATCATCCACAGAATCATATCATAGGAGACAAGAAGGCTGGAATGAGAACAAGAAGTAAGTCACTAAACACCAGATGTTTACTTTGTGATTTTGAGCCTAAATCTATTAATATTGCACTTGAAAATGAGGAATGGGTGAGTGCTATGAATGATGAAATAGAACAGATAGAGAAGAATAGTACATGGACACTAGTACCAAACCTAGATGACAAGAATGTCATCGGTACCAAATGGATATTCAAAAACAAGCTGAATGAGAATAGAGAAGTCACTAGAAACAAAGAAAGATTAGTATGCAAGGGATATGCACAAGAAGAAGGTATTGATTATGGTGAAACCTTTGCACCCGTTGCTAGACTAGAAGGAGTTAGAAACTTACTTTCTTATGTTGCATACAAAGGATTCAAGGTATACCAGATGGATGTCAAATTTGCATTCCTAAATGGAATACTTGAAGAAGAGGTATACATTGAACAACCAGAAGGGTTTGTTGATCCAGACAAGAGAAGTGTGGTATGTAGACTACATAAAGCCTTGTATGGATTAAAACAAGCACCTAGAGTCTCATATGAAAGACTTCACTCCCATCTCATTAGCATTGAATTTAAAAGAACAAGTGAAAATAGAAATTTGTACTTAAAAGAAGATACCCATGGTAATATTCTGATTGTTGAAATTTTTGTTGATGATATCATTTTTGGGGGAAATGAAATCTTATGCAAATCCTTTTCTAATGAAATGAGAAAATATTTTGAAATGTCTATGTTTGGGGAGATCAAATTATTTCTTAGTCTATAGATTCTTCAACAAGATGCAAACATATATATCACTCAGTCCAAATACATCAAGGAAGTACTGAAGATATTCAAGGTGGAAGATTTCAAACCAGTTGGAACACCTATGGCTACCGGATGCAAGCTGACAAAAGAAGAAAAATCAAATAAGGTAAATCAAACCTTGTATAGATCAATGATTGCCAAACTAATATATGTTGTTCATACCAGACTAGATATAGCACATGCAGTGAGAATAGTTTCAAGATTCTCTACTAATACCAAAGAATCACATATGACTGTTGTCAAAATAATTCTGAGATATTTGAAGAACACCGAGGACTATGGATTATGGTATAAAAGAGAAGGAAAATTCAAGCTACAAGTTTATATAGATGTTGATTGGGCTGGCAACATTGATGACCGAAAGAGCACAACTAGAGGAGCATTTTTCATGGGTGATAGACTTGTCACATGGATTAGCAAGAAGCAAGGATGCATCTCTCAGTCTACTGCAGAAATAGAGTATGTGGCTACTACTGAAAATTACTCCAATATTGCATGGATCAAATAGTTACTGGAAGGTATGAATATGATGATTCTTGAAACAGTGATTATCTATTGTGATAATACCAGTGCAATAAACATATCAAAGAATCCAGTCATGCATGCTAAGACTAAGTATATAGAAATCAAGCATCATTATCTAAGAGAACAAGTGCAAGAAAAGGAAGTGATACTAGAATATTTTCAATCAAAGGAACAATTAGCTGATATATTCACCAATCCATTACCGAAAGATACATTTGGGTACCTGAGAAAAATACTAGGGGTACAACCCTTGTCTATCAATTAGCAAGCTGACTAGAAGGTTGCATCGGCCTATAATAAATTAGAAGATCATTCATGTGGATACAAGCATAGAGATGGACAAAAATAGATACATGTATACATAGCAAGGTACGAATCTACACCAAACACTAGAGTTAATGTATTACTGATGGATAGGGAAATTTTTTTGGAGATTTGCCTTTGAGCCAGTGGTTGACAGTATGTTTGTCATTGATGACAACATATAGTATGCAGCAGTGTCTTGTATGTAATTCTCAATATGGATATGTTGGATCCTTGCACGTTTATTTTTATTTTTAAACATATTCATTATGCTACGTTCATAGACGCAGATTCAGTTATGCAATTGAAGTTGAGTTATGATGATCTATTTTCCAGTTGCAGTTTCTGGAGATTGATTATTAAGAGCCAACATTATTTATATTGTTTCTTTCATTTCACCTATCATTTGGATATGCATGTCTAGATTCATGTTTAATTATGAGTTTAGAATGTTTGCTTAAGAGTGCTTAACGTGTTTCATCTAGAGAGTGAAGTTTGAGTTAATTTGGTGGATCCGACTGTGTGAAGCGATGTGTCTACTCATCTTGAGTTGCACGGTTCTGTTTGTGTTGCGTGCTTAGTTTGGCCAACGAGTAATTTGTTGAAGAGTTTTTTACAAGCTGACATGATCATATCTTTGGAGGAGGATACTTATAGCAGATCATTTGTGATTTCCATTTGTGAGAATGTGAAAAATAAGCATAGCAGAATGTTTGATGTATTGGGCCAGAAAAGCTATATCATTCATCAGTTGAAGATCTATGTGAAGAAGAAGAGAGTGTATACAATTCACTAGAACTGATCAAGACATCATGTATAATTCACAGTTCAATATCAGATATAGTATATATCTATTGTGCAGAATGTTGCAACCTTCATCATTTGAGCAGTGTGCTCAAGGACAGCATGTCCTCACTTCTAACAGGGTTATTTGTAAAAGAATCCTAATAGGGTATGACCTTTGACCAGGTCACTATACTTAATGCATTGTAAATATCAACTCCTAACAGGGTTGTAGGATCTTCTAATAGGGATTATTATACACTAGTGCAGTTCTTTGTGGGTGTTAATTCCCATCGGGGTTTTTACCTATTTTGGGTTTCCCCATAACCAAAATTGTGGTGTTATAATCTATGTTATCTTGTTGTGATTATGCTTAATGTTATTCTATACTTAATTGGATAAAGAATTGAGTCTTGTAGATCATTGATTCACCCCCCCCTCTCAGTTATCTCTTGGGACTATTCCTAACAATTGGTATCAAAGCCAAGTACCTTGGAGAGAAAGTTTAATAGCTTAAGGTTGATCAAATGATATACTTTAGAAAAGAGAGTCCTAAGTTTGATGGAGAGAATTATCTTGACTAGAATAAAAAAATGATAACACATTTGTAGTGTGTTGGTTTTGAGATTTATGGAGCAGCTACTCAAAATGTTGATGTTCCTTCTTTAAAATTTATTGCAAAAAAAGATTCTACTGTTAAACAAACGAAAGTATTCACCCAAAATGCAATTTCCAAAGAAGCCCTTATAAGTGCCTTATATGACAGTGAGTTTTCTGATATTAAGAAAGTAGATAGAGACTATACAATATGGAAGTATCTAGAAAACATGTTTGGAGGAGATATCCAAGAAAAGAATGTGTGTAGAAAGACATGGAAGAAGAGATATAAAAATTTAGATATGCTACCTGAAGAAAACATCAGAGCATACAATCAGAGGATTAATGAAGTAGTTGCAGGAATCAGAAACAATGGTGGAGAAATTACAAAGGAAGACATAATGGATAAATTGATGACTACACTGATAGAAAATTATGAGAGAAAGATAAACATCTTAGATGAGACTATGCAATTTTTGAAAGACTTCAAGAGAGAGACCTTGATCAAAAAAAATTCAGCATTTGAGATATCAAAATTGAAGACAGAACCTAAAATTGAAACAACCTTCAAAGCCTCATTCCATGGTAAGAAATCTTTGAACACTTCTGGTAATTTTGATAATGAAGATGAGGATAAAGAACTAGAAGAATCCATTGCTATGATCGCTAATAAAGAAAGAAAAGGCAAAGGAATATATGAAGGAAAGTTACCATTCAAATGCTTTTCATGCAACAAGGTTGGTCAATTTGCATCTAAGTGCCCTACAAAAGTCAAGTATTAAACCAATTTCAAGCCTAAATATACAAAGGAATGCTACTGTGCTAAAGATGGAGTGACAGATGAACATTCAGGAGAAGATGAAATTGGATTCATTGCAATTGAAGATATGGAAAAAATGTTTGATGAAATGGACATTGAAGATGAAAAGAAAGCACAAGAGTTGGCATTAATTTCCCAAGCAGACATCAGAATAGACTGGATCATTGACAGTGGGTGTTCACATCACATGACAGGATACAAAGATATATTTGTACATCTGGATAAGTACAAAGGTGGTATGGTTATATTTGGAGACAACACTCCTAAGCCTATCATAGGTAGAGGAGCTATCAATTTAGATGGAAAGAAAAACACTGATGATGTTCTGTATGTTGATGGTTTACATCATAACCTACTAACTTTTGGACAATTTCTTGACAAAGGATATCAATTGGAATTCAAAACCAACAAGTGCATCATTAATAACAAAGGAGTTATGATTGCATCAAGTTCAAAGACTAAAGGTAATGTTTTTTAGCTCAATTCTGAAGCAAGTTATTTTGTTTCAAAAGTAGACAACAGTTGGTTATGGCACAAAGAATTATGTCATATCAAATTTGACAATATAGTAAAGATAAGCAATGTAGGCAATAAGATACCTTCCTAGTATTGCAAGACCAGTTGATACTATGTGCAAGGAAAGTGTGATGGGAAAGCATGTAAGGAACTCATTTAGAAGTAAATAGAACTCAGCAGAAAACAAATTGGATCTAGTGCATACAAACTTATGTGGACCTACTCAAACAAGATCATACTATGGTGAAAGGTACTTTATTTTTTTGTTGATGAATATTCCAAGATGATGTGGGTTGTGTTCTTAAAAGATAAATCTGAAGAATTTGAGAAGTTCAAAATATTCAAAGCTAAAGTTGAAAATGAGTTTGGATTAAAGATAAAATGTCTGAGATCAGATAGAGGAGGAGAATTCACCTCTAACAAATTTTATGAGTATTGCAAAGAATTTGGGATCAAAAGATAGCTAAGTGTGCCTAGAACCCCTCAGCAAAATGCAAACAAAAAGAAGAAATAGGATCATACTTGACACAGCACGCACTATCATGATTGAAGGAAAAGTTGCACACACCTAATGGAGAGAAATAGTCAATACTCTATACTATCAATAGAATTCAATTAAGGCTAGGCACAAACAAGACACCTTATGAACTTTGGTTTGGAAATGTACCTACAGTAAAATACTTCAAAATCTTTGGAAGCAAGTGTTACATCAAGAGATATGATGGTGTTGGAAAGTTTGATGCTAGAAGCGATGAAGGTATTTTTCTTGGTTCCTCTACCAAAAGCAAAGCTTATAGATGTTTAACTTGAGATTGAAGAAAATCATTGAAAGTACGCATGTGAATATTGATGAGAATTTTATGATTCAAGAGAGATACTATGATTATGCACCTATGATTGAAGATGAACCAAGACCTATCAATAAAGAAACATTTATTGAAGAAATGTTTGACTATATTGATGTATCATGTGATGACCCTAAACCAAGTGAAGAGGAATCATAGATAATAGATGAGATTGTCACACCTAAAGTTCCAAAATTCACATCTAAATACCATTCAAAAGCATATATCATTGGAGATCATAGCAGTATAGTTATGACAAGATCTAGAAAAAAAGGTTTAACAGTTGATGAAGAGGTATGTTTACTTTCACAAATTGAACCTTTAAGTGTTGAAAATGTATGTAATGATTCAGATTGGTAGAAAGCAATGAAAGAAGAGTTAGATCAGATAATTAAGAATGACACATGGGAATTGGTCCCCAGACCTTGTGACAAAAATATGATTGGAACCAAGTGGATATTCAGAACAAGATGAATGAAGATGGCATAGTGGTAAGAAACAAAGCAAGACTGGTATGTAAAGGTTATGCATAGAGAGAAGGTATTGATTACTCTGATACATTTGTCCCTGTGAGCAGACTGGAAGCTATAAAAAAAAATTTAGCTTATGCAACATTTAAGAACTTTAAAGTATATCAGATGGATATCAAGTCAGCATTCCTGAATGGTGACTTGAAGGAAGAAATCTACATAGAATAGCCTGAAGGATTTAGTTTATCAGACAAACTTGACATGGTATGTAGACTGAAGAAATCCCTCTATGGACTTAAGCAAGCCCCTAGAGCATGATATGAGAAACTAGATGGTTACTTGACGAAGATCAACTTCAACAAAGGAGCAGCAGATTGTAACTTATTCATAAGAGAGACACATGAAGGATTATTACTTGTTGCTATTTTTGTTGATGACATTATTTTTGGTGGTAATGACAAGCTTAGTGTAGATTTTGCTAAAGAGATGTAGAGTGAGTTTGAAATGAGCATGATTGGACCTATCAAATACTTTTTTGGATTAAATGTACAACACACAGATAGAGGTATATTCATTAATCAGTCTAAATATGTGAAAGAAATATTGAATAATTTCAAGATGGAATATTGCAAGCCAGTAAGCACTCCCATGATAACAGGATGCAAGCTTTCTAAAGATGATGATTCTACAGCAGTTAACAACACAGTATACAAGTCTATGATTGAAAAACTCATATATATTACTCAATCTAGACCAGATATTTCTAATGCAGTTGGCATTGTTGGAATATTTGCAGCTGAACCTATAAAAAATCACTTACTGGAAATAAAAAAAATATTCATATACTTAAAAGGGACTATAAACTATGGTTTATGGTATCCTAACTCAGAGAATGTAGAACTTCATGTGTATATAGATGTAGATTGGGCAGGCTTTGTTGATGAAAGAAAGAGTACCTCAAGAGGAGCAGTATTTCTTGGAAATAGATTAGTTACTTGGACAAGCAAGAAGCAGAATTGTATTTCTCAGTCAATAGCAGAAGTAGAGTAAGTAGCGGAAACATTAAATTATTCTACAATTGTTTGGATCAAGTAGATGATAAAAGACTTTGGAATTCAGATTGATTATCCTATTTCTATTCATTGTGACAACACTAGCACTATCAATATGTCAAAGAACGTTGTGATGCATGCAAAGACAAAACACATTGAAATAAAATATCATTTTCTAAGAGAGAAAGTTGTAGATAAAGAAGTGAAATTGGATTATGTGAGCACTAAAGAACAATTAGCAGACATGTTCACAAAGCCTTTACCAAAAGATACTTTTGAGTATCTCAGGGAGAAGCTGGGAGTAATTGCCTTCCCTAAATCTGATTAGAATTTGCAGCAAGTGCATCAGTCCTTGGTGCGGTTGACTACTCTACCTCTGGAGTAGTATCTGTGCTTATTTTCTTTTTGGCAACATTTTCCATTGATGTCAAAGCAGGAGTATATAGTCTGGGGGAGTATACAGTCATGAAAAATTAAATGTAGTATAAGGAGATGCAATAGTTAAGGGGATTTTTGTTGAGGATATTGAGAAGATAGTAAAAAGAAAGAATAATTTTGGATTGATGGTGTTTCTCATATCATATGTTGCTATCAATGTCAAAGGGGGAAATTGTTGGAGATTTTCCTTTGAGCCAGTAGTTGACTATATATTTTTCATTGATGACAACATATAGTATGCATCAGTGTCCTATATGTAATTCTTAGTATGGATACATTGGAGCCTTGGGCATTTATTTTTATGTTGTAAACATATTCATTATTCTATGTTCATAGATGTAGATTCATTTGTGCAGTTGAAGTTGAGTTATGATGATCTATTTTCCAGTTACAGTTTTAGGAGATTGTTTATTAAGATCCGACAGTATTTATATTGTTTCTTTTGTTGTGCCTATCATTTGGATATGCGTTTCTAGATTCATGTTTAGTTATGAGTTCAAAATTTTTGGTTAAGAGCGCTTAGCATGTTTCATCCAGAGATTAAAGTTTGAGTTAATTTGGTGGAGCCGATTATGTGAAGTGACGTGTCTACTCATCTTGAGTTACGTGGTTCTTGTTACCAATTTTTGGTACCAAGATCAATCAGGTTTTCAAGCCTAAAACCTTGCTCAGATTTGCAAAGAAACCCTGAAAACCCTTGGTCTTCCAATATTAAATGATGAAGATAAACCCTAAGCCTTGGCATTATTTTTCGCTGTTACCTTTTTCCATTCACTTAAGGCATGTGCTTTAATCTTGGTCGCCTCGTTGTGTTACCCTGAGTGAATATTCCATATGTCTCCTTGACTTTGCATTTCCTTTATGTCGCAAGGTCTCGAAATGGTTCAGAATATTCCTTCAGTGTTCTGAGACTTAGCGATTTCATCTTAGTTAGGAAGTCGTGAGACAGTTATGTCATAAGGCTTTATGAATATGGGACCCACTACTCAGTCGGATGATCGCGGTAGGTTCTTGACAGTTAGCAAAATGTTCTCAGACTTCATGATTACCTCATGTCGCGTTATCACAAGATCAAGTCAAAGGTAACAGTTAACTCAGGACTTCAGTCGCATAGTCTCAAAATGGAACCGCAGTTAAGAATTTTCAGCCCAGACTTCGCGACTGGCCGTTTGATGTTTGCAGAAAAGATTATCGGGTGGTCGCCAGAAGGAGAAAAGCAGATTCAGCGACAACAAGACTAGGTACTTTGCCTTCAGTCGCAATGTCTGGAAAAAACTTAAGGGTATGTTCAAATGTCTAGCGATTAAGCATCAGTCATCAGATGAAAAGATCAGAAGATCCAACATTGGTCACAAAGTCTGGGAAGAAAAGTGCCCTAAGGATGAAGTCCTCCTGACTTAGCGATTAAGGTTTGTCGCGACATCGTCAGAAGTGGAAAAGGTACACATAAGACCTGTTATGGTAAAGTTAAAAGCTTAGAACTTATATCTCCTAACTGGACGACTAGGCATTGTCACGTAGTCTGGAAATAGAGCTTAAACATTCAGCGACAAGGAGATCACCGTGACGGCTAAGCAAGGCAGTTAGTCGCAGGGTCTGGGAATGAATGATGAGTTAATGTTAACTCTGTGCGACTTTGATTTTATTTGTGTTGCATGATCACCAGATCATGACTCAGGTTAGCCAAGGGTAAGAAAACACATTGTCACCAAGTCTTGAGATGGAACCGTGGTTAGTGACTAAGGCCCGCGACAAGGAGACTTAATGCAGTCACGCAGTCGCCTAATCCAAAGATATAAAAAGGGTGGCGGCAGTTTTCTGATGTGACAATATGAATTGTTCGGTGACTAATCATTGGCTCGCATTTTGATTATTGTACAGAAGGAGTAGCTGAGATGTAGGGCATTCAACGAATCACAGTGTGACATGTTAGCTCTTTTGAATGCAGTTGGATTTCTCTGAGGATTCATTTTCAAAATTTGATTTCCTATCAAGCTCAAAAGCTACGGCTAGATTTTTGTTCAAATTCATAGCATGTTGACTTAATGATAGAACTGATGTTTCCAAATTGTGGGTTGTGTACTCTGAACGGTGGCCATAAGGTGTTGATGGTGAATTCGTTTTCCCTTGCCATGTTTTCAGTTTCAGAGCCCAGGTTGTTAGGTTTGCAGAAAGATTAGATATTTTCTCAGACGCTGGAAATCAGATATTTTTATAGGTGGAAAGATCAGATTTTAAAAAAGGTCAGAGGATACATTTTTGGGGCTACAGAAGAGTTATTACAATTCAGAGACTTTTGTGACTCTTCTAGAGGGATAAGACTGCTTATGTGAAGGGGCATTTATGTTGATATTTTTGGGATGACTTGAAGGGCTAAACAGTGGTTGGACAGGCCAAATCCGATCCAGAAGTTATTGCTTTCAGAATGCAGTTGGCTTGAAAAATGCATAAATATGAGTTAAAGACTCATTGTAAGGAGTAACTTTTTCTGAGTTCTTGACAGAAGTAAAGAGATTTTGTAACCCATTTCAGAGAAATATACATATTTGTAACACCTTTGACTGTGAAAAATAGCTTATACCTTCCCTTATCAGTCTGTTATTGTGTACTTAGTGATTGGTGTAAATTTTGTGATGTTCTTTGTCCTTAATTTGTATCACATATCGGTGCCTTTATGCAGAATTTCATGCCTATTTGCAGGTTTTAAGTTGTGCTCAAGTCAGATTCTCCCCAAATTGTGAGAAATCTTTCTCCTTTGAAGGGATTGTCATTATTGGCCTTCTTATAGATTGATTATGCAGATAGTATGATTTAGTGGGGGTTGTGTAAGAGAGCTTAAGTAGCTAGTTCATTGTGTGTCAGGTTATTTGTACATTTCTCAAATATCTTCTGGTGCATCACCATTTAGGATATAGCTTTTATTTTCTATGTTCTCCTTCTATCTCTTTTCTCCATCATAAAGGAATCAATTTCAGGAAGTGTAGAGTGATTTACCAGATAGGAAGCCGGCCTAGGACCCAGAGATTCATTCCAACCATAGGTTACCCACAACCTTGGAATGTTTCCATGTTTCTCCAAAAGGTTAAGTTCTTGCAAACTTAACAAGGCACAATTTTGGTAGACAATAGTTTTTGGCATGCCCAGTGGGACAAGTGACTAGTTTTTATCAGTCATCTTTTGTAATATCTTTGCTATTATCAGTGTGTACAACAGTATTTTTAGCCTTGAAGAGGTTTCATAATTACACACTTGGAGACTCTGAGCTTTGGATTAGAAGAATCAGTAGATTACAGCATATGAGAAGAGTGCAAACAAGGAGCAGCTCTTCATCTTTTGACTATTTACAGCTGTCTCCACCCAGAAGAAGAGGGAGAGAAGCTAAAAAGATAAAATAAAAATTGGTTGATACAAGAAGAACCAAGTCTACACCTCCTACAGCAAGAGTGCACACCGTCGTTCCAGTTTTTGCTGTCCCAAAAAGTCAAGGTTTGTAGATTCCAATGGCACTACAACAGAACCAGCCTTTTGTTTCATTCAATCAAGGCAGCCCTTTGAATCTTGCTCAACACGATGTCATTCCTGTTGCTACATTAAAAAGTCTACCATATTTCAATGGTGAAGATCAAACCACCCCAGTTGAACACATAAAAGACAGCCAATCTTTGTGCCCTACATCATGTTACAGACGATAATGTTGCTGTCAGGTTGTTAGCCGCGTCTTTCAAAGGAAAGGCTTTGCAGTGGTTTAGAAGGCTTCCGGTGGGTTCTATTGCTGATTGGGATCAACTCGGTATTGAACTTTGCAAGTTCTTCGAAGACAAATCTGACCATCTATCCTTGGTAGAGCAGCTTTCAACTATCAGAAGGGCCCCTCATGAGAAAGTAACAGATTTCAATTTTTTCTTCCAAAGGACATGGGAAAGAATCCCTCAAATGGTAAGACCTTCTGTCGACCATGCTTTCTTATATTATTTAAGGGCTTTCAATAGCGATATAGCAGTTATGATACAATCAATGGGAGGGGTTACGCTCTCAGGTGCTTATGATATGGCCATTAGGGCAGAAAACAGCCTTATACAGGCTGGAAAAATTGCCCCAAGGCCACCTATGCCAATCTTTCCAATAGCGCCTATAGTTCAGTCAATGATACCTTTGCAAGAAGCCCCCTTAGCTATTATTCTAGCAGCACCAGCATTACCAGCACCCAATACACAACCCAATTCTCAAGGGAACACCCTCCCAGCTCAATCTGCGGATTTACAAGAGATTAAGGGTATTTTGCAGACTTTTGGTAATGAAATTGTGAATATAAAAAAGCAGCAAAGTCAAGGATATAGGCCTTACCAGCCTTTTTACCAATCCCAATATCAGCAAAACCAGGGCAATAGACCGCCTTATCAACCCAATAACCAAGGCCAAAGACCTAATCTTAATATGAGGCCTTATCAACCTTATAGCCCCAATGTTGCTAGCACCTCAAAAGAGCTGGTTCCTACTCAAAACAATCTAGTTCAGGATTATGAGTGGTGTTTTCCATGTAACCAGCAGCATAATCAAAGTAATTTTACGAATGGGGTCATAAATCAGGCCTCAATGGCTCAAATTATTCCAACTTCATAGGATGAGGGTTCTGTTGAAGCCACTTTACAGCAGCATGAAGGCAGACCACCAAAGACAACTATTATGAATTGGCAGGATGAGGACTTTTGTGGAGTAAACCAGCAGGTTCTTGCTATTTTAGATAACACAAGGAGAAAAAAGAGAGTAGTAGAGGTTGAACAGCATGTTGTTGGGCCAGCTAATACTGAGAATGTTCAGATTCTCCCAAAAGAACAACCTTCATCAAGTAAGAAACAACCTATGGTTATGATACAATCAGCTGGTGCTAACATTGACGTTGCTACTACAAAGGTCCAACCTAGGGTTGGTATGACTTCTTTTAATATTTTAGATCATATGAAGAAGGCAAATGTGTCTATTTCCATGTGGGATTTTTTGGGAGTTCCAGGTCAAAGGGACCTTCTGCAATCAGCTTTATCTGATTTAAGTCTTTCTAGTAAGCCCAAAAGCGAGGAGGCTAAAATTGTAATGACTAACACTATTTCAAAAGAGAAAGAACAGCAAGTTCCAACAGTTAAACCCCCACCATTTTACGTATCCTTGATCATAGGAGACCACCTAGTACATAACTACATGATTGACTCAGGTGCTAGTAGCTCAGTAATGCCCAAACAGATCGTGGACAAGTTAGGAATAAAATATGAGCCACTTGAAAAGGGAGTTGTGCAATTAGACGGTACTGTTGTTAATACCATAGAAGTCATTAAGAATCTGAGTTTAACTCTACAGGCCTACCCAAACTTCTCCATTCCACAAGACATTTATGTCATAGAATTGCCTCCATACTTTGCAATATGCTTATCAAGGGACTTTACAGCCAAGATTGGGGGTTATTTATCTTCAGATTGGTCCCATATGTTGTTTAGAACCAGGTATGGCACCAAAGTTACCATAAAATCAGAGCCTATTACCAAGGATCATGTTGAGCCTTACTCCCCAAGTCCTGTTAATGCCAACTTGTTGGCAAGTGACCAAGAGGAGCAGCTTGTTTTTCAAGAAGGCAACACTCAGACTGATACAATACTTGATATACTCCTAGATGAGTGGGTTGTTCAAAATCAAGTAGAATATCTTTGTGAACAACACCCGGGTCATGCTGATTTGGGTATGTATTTAATACATGAGGCTGATGTAGTCATTCCCAATCTAGAAAAAAGTGCAGAAAAGCAGTTTGAGCAGTAAAGTGAGGAAGTTTGAGAGCTATATTTTGATGGTTCAAGGAACAAAGTTGGGGCTTGTGGTGGTTGCATGCTAGTTTCTCCAAAGAAAGACCGGTATTATTCAGCTTTTCATTTCCGTTTTAGTTTCTCCAATAATACTGCTGAGTATGAGGCCCTTATACATGGATTGGAATGGGCAAGGAGAAGAGGTATTAGCTATTTAAAGGTTTATGGTGACAGCAAATTAATAGTTAATCAAGTGAGAAGCATCAATCTCACCAAGAATGAGTTGTTGAAGTCTTACAAACACAGGGTATGGGATCTAATAGAAGGCTTTGATGCATTTAATCTAGTGTCTATACCCAGGAATCAGAATAAAAATGCTGACAGATTGGCTGTCATTGGTGCCAAATTTGACATTCCAAAGGAAATTAGCAATGAGAAAGAAAATCAGCATGTCAAGATCATTATTAGACCTGATGTACCTGATAATAATACTCACTGGTAGGTCTTTGAAAGTGACCAGTAGATAGTCAACTTCCTAAGAGAGGAGGCTAAATTCTCATATGCCAATCAGGAAAAGTTTCAGCATCAATATGATGGCCAAGTCATCCAGCTTAAAAATAACAAAGTGCCAAAGGGTTTGGTCACCCTTGAATCCATTTTTAACACTGATGACGAGACTAGAAAATCAAAAGCCAGCATGCAGGTTCAGTAGGAACACTATGAAGAAGTTGAGGTGTTCAAAGGAAAGTTGCTTAAGTTGGGCAAGGTATGTATAGCAGAGGAGCAGCATTCATTTATCCAACTTTTTCAAGAGTTTAATGATGTTTTTCCATGGGAGTATACTTATTTGAAGGGGTTTAATCCCCAACTTTCTCAACACACTATTGAACTTGAACCAGATGCCAAACTAGTAAGACAAAAATAGAGGCCTTTGAATCCAAAGCTGGAGCCACTTATGCAGAAGGAATTGAATAAGCTGATTGAAAGTTGCATCATATTTCCCATTAAACACACTTCATGGGTCTCCAACCTTGTACCGGTTAGAAAAAATAATGGGGAGATAAGGTTGTGTGTAGATTTCTGAGATCTCAATAGAGCTTCATTGAAAGACCGGCATCATTTGCCTTCTATGGAGCAGATCCTTCAAATAGTCTCAGGATCTGAGAGGTTTTCCTTGTTGGACGGATATTCAGGTTATAATCAGATCTTGGTAAGAGAAGAAGACCAGTACAAGATAGCTTTTACCACCAAGTGGGGTACCATGGCATACAGAAAGATGCCCTTTGGTTTTTCCAATGTAGGGGAAACCTTTCAGAAAGCCATGGATATGGATTTTGATAATTTAATGTATAAGATTGTTCTAGTTTACCTGGATGACATCACTATTTTTCTAAGGAAGCAAAAGATCATTTAAAGCACCTAAGGTAGATTTTTGAAAGATGCAGAGAATTTGGGATATCTCTTAATCCCAAAAAGTGTGTGTTTGTTGTCCATGAGTGTAGATTGCTTGGTTATGTGGTGTCTAAATAGGGTATCACTATTGACCCTGACAGAATAACAGCAATTTTGGCTCTTTCCTTGCCAGCACATAAGAAAGGTTTGCAAAGTTTCATTGGTCGGATAAACTTTGTTAGAAGGTTTATCCCAGATATTGCAGATTTGTTAAGTCCACTGACAGCCATGCTAAGAAAAAATACGCCATTTAGCTAGACTAAGGATGGAAAAAGGAGTTTTGAACTGATTAAAGAGGCACTTGCAGCAGCACCTACACTCATAAATCCTGATTTTTCTAAGGATTTTGTTCTATATGCCTATGGAGATATTGATTCTA